>JACCGJ010025187.1:0-181591 GCA_013407085.1 Atriophallophorus winterbourni
CATTTACTTTATTAAAAAGATAACGCTGAAAATGGTGAACTACCTCATCTTGCATAGCAATTAGGGGAGTATTTAGGAAATAGTTTACCCAAGATGCGGTCGAAACCATTTTTCAAAGTCGCGACAGAACAACAGGATGTTAGTTCTCTTCGAAGCCGGTTCCAGAAATTTATCACCATGAGGCTGAAAAAGTTATTCCGAGAGACTAGTCTACATCGTTTCTAAGCAAGTTGGAGTGAATGACCCCGGATGCTCGGCTCCGGACTCCAGGCAAAGAAATCCTTCATGATAACGCCGCTTAAGATCAACATTCAAGATATTGAAGGTTTTAATTTAGTCGCCTCTCAAACGACGGTGCGAAAGTGAGAAGAGATCAGAGGACTTCAGGCGTGTAGCGTAAGGTTTCCCTCGCTGACGCTCAATCATGCGAGTTACAAAACGATGTAGGCATTCGAGTCTAACGATGTCCTTCTTGTATTAAGCGTACCACGCCTGGACACAATATTGTAAATTCGGCCGAACTAATGCTTTGTAAAGTGGCAGGAATAAATCGGTTCTTCTGCTGGATAGCCCGGATCGCAGCCGAAAAAGCGCTTCGCGAGCAGGTTGCGCTGTAGCGGCGCATTTGTCCTCTCAATTGAAGTAAGTCCTAACTAGTACTCCTAAATCCTCAACGCGCTGTGTAGCGTTAACACAGAGAGAATTTCTTGATACCTGGACTGAAATCTTAACAACCAGTGCTGTTAGGAATTGGCTCTTAATAATGTTCAGTAAGAAGTCCCAATGATATGTCTAGTTCAAGGTCTTGCATCAAGATATCTTTATCTGGTTGTCCTATGAACTTCACATCATCCGCAAAAATGAGTCATGAGTAATTCAATGCAGACGACAAGTAATCAATAAAACTCATCAATTGAAGAGGACCGAGTACCGACCCTTGGATACCCCACTGATCACCTCGGTTTTGGGCGATAACTTAGATTCTACCCGAACTCCCGTTCCATGGTTGTCACGGCCGGGGTGGTTTTGGGGATAAGCTCCCAATTCTAAAAATGCTCCCATGGCCCGCGTCTCATATAGCCCCTGACAACCAAGTCCACCTACTGGCCTGCACGCCTGGTCCTGTGTGACCCGGCGGAACTGCTTCTACTGACAGGATGAGAAAGGGCGACCGAAGCGCGGCTGACTGGCGTCCAAAACCAGCATGATTTCGGGAAGGTGGAGGTTGTGGAGTCGAGTACATGATGGCGGCCCCCAGGGGGAGGAAAAACCGGTTATATCTCAAACCTCCACTGCCTTGTGGCTTAAATCCAATCATGGAGAAGGCTCCGCGAGTCAACCTCGAAGAAAAATCCGGACCGGAGTCCCGTTAGGCAGTCCGAAGTTTATTTAACTTCGTCCTGCCAGCTCCTGCGACGGCATTGTTGTCCAAACGAATCAGCCTAGCTGTTCCTTTGGTTCCAGTGGTGCCGTGGAGAGGGAGCACTTGCTTCATAAAAACAACTAGTTTTCCATATTGAACTGCCCTGGCGTACATCACAACGTCCCAATGTAGAGGACACTCCATTCCGCTTCTACGGAAAATAACACGAGAAGCAGCAGATACCGGTTAAAAGCTATGGCTCGACTGGCGTAGAGCTAAGCGCCTGAGGCTGCTTTCGACGTTGGGAGAGACTTCCAGGTCTCATTGGACGGCTACCGCCCGTTTCAAGCTGGGCAGCCCCCACTCAATAGGGTGCCGTCCCGCCACGGTCTGCTATCCTCATTGGGTGCAAGGGAATTGGGAATCAACCGACAAGCAGACTGTATTTTTCCGCAACAGCGAATCGAAATACCAAACAACAAATATCAGTTCTGAAACTTGGAACCTGGAACGTCCGGTCCATACTTCCAGGATTTGATGACGACGTCTCGAATATCAGTGGCGTAAGAAAGTCCACTGTGATTAACAATGAGCTAAAGAGGCTGAATATCGACGTGGCTGCCCTACAAGAGACGCGATTACCAGACACTGGTAAGCTAACAGAAAGAGATTACACATTCTTTTGGAAAGGCAGAGGTTCCGAAGTCTGTATAAGACTTTGTCTTCCTCGATTAAGGTATACCTGGTAACCAGCGGATACCAACAATGGAAGTAAAGGCGAGTTTCAAACATTGGCCCGTTTATAATCCTATAATAGAAGCAATGACACAATTGAAGTTATTAGTAAATAATCGGTGCTCAGGAATTAACTTGGTGTGGAAGCGGCGTGGACAACTAATGAAAAGATAAACTCTTTCCTCTTATCTGTTATTGTAAGTGCTCTAACATCGCTCAGAAATGAGTAGCAGCTAATTGTCTGACATTAAACCGTAATGCGACTGCATCGGTTAAACTTCAAGTAACATTGAAAACTAAAAACGAGCTGAATATTAATGAAATTCCAATCAAAAATGGTTTCAACTACTAATCCTTTATTCTCACGGGTAATTCATTTTATGGAATAGAATAGGTAATATTGTCATAAATATTTTGTTTGTTTGCAATTCAACAATTAATAATATAGCTTTTACAAGATTGTTTTTACAATTAAGCCGTCCTTTATAAAATGGAGTTTGATTCGTTGTCACACTTTGCTTTATTTGCCGTATTAATTACGGCAGATCGTTTCTGTGTACTTTGAAAGGATAAAGACAGAGCAATGAACATCACAGACAGCCAATATGAATAACTTTATACTCAACCGAAATAATTTTTCTTGTAGTGTAATCTACACTCCAGTTAAATACTTATTTTGAGTTAATACACGGGCCCTGGCGAGTCATTTTGTCACAAATATTTATCCAAATTTCCCATTTATATAACACGCCACTGTGAGCGGTAACATTCTTTACTGGGATAAAATTCCAAACACAACAGACAATTAGAGAATAAACGTGTTGGAAACAGTCAAAGCGTTGTTCAGATGGTGTTCGCCGAGCTTGTGTTGTTGGAAGTTTTTTGTCAAGCTAGATGACATCATCAGCAAAACTTCTTTCGAAGTGACTTCTTCGTGTCTTCGTACGGCTAACCGGTGTTCATGCAGTCTTGTGCTTAGCTTGCGACCGGCTTGTCCGATGTAGTTTTTCCCGCAATCTCTGCCCAACCCAATGTCATTGATTTCAATACATGTTGATCAATTCCGACAGAAATTCGATTAGGACAACGCGAAGATTATAACCAAAGAAAAGAATCGACGAGCTTGAGAATTAACCGAAGCCTGTCGACGAGCTTGAGAATTAACCGAAGCCTGTCACTCAACAGCGACCTCAACTAACCAGCACCTACAATTGGCTGAAACCCGTGGACCAATGAAAACTCGATGTACGAGAATACAACATATGAATTCCACCAACCACTGGGAGTGATGACCAACGGTTAGACGGACCTTATAAAAACCAATGAATACCAATTATATTCACTTCGTAAGACGTTTTGCTGATGATGTCATCTAGATTGATGACAAAACGTCCAACAACAACTACTTAAGCTCGGCAAACACTAACTGAACAACATCCTCATCCTGAGCTATTATATTCTCATCTATTGCTGATCGATCAAAGCTTGAATGATTCGTTTGCATCGTAGCTGGTTGGCAACGTAAAGCTCGCGTATCACTTTACTCGGAATGCTTCTGTGAAAAGGACATGGTGTTCGAATTTAGCAGCGAGAAACAGCTTTGTCTTCCAGCCCCATTTGATCTAAATATTGACCCTAGCCAGGTGTCAATGTGTCTTGTGAGTTCACTATAAATTAGGTAGAGTAAGAACAACGAAGGTAATTATTTAGCAAAGCGGACAAAATATAAGACATCATACTGAGTTGCCCGATGATAATAATGTGCAGAAAATATTCCTAAAAACGATTTTCTCCTCTTGATTGGTTACCTGATCGTGATGTACTTGAAAATTTAAAGTTTTTCACGCTTTTAGCAGCTGATTAGCCCTAGATAATTCTTGAATCCCATAGCACCCTCTGGGGAAACAAGCGTGGTTTATACCGTTGTACCTTCACGACTTGATCATGGTATTTTTGTCAATGTGCATTTTTGATGTAAGTCACGAAGCAAATATTAGGCAGAGATAATGCATGGGTTATTTCAACACTGTTTGAACTCAGCAATAAATTCATGAAGTAGATGAGATTTCACGCGCTTACTGGGCGACAATGCAATGCTAAATTTCACTAGCAAACATATGGCAATTGAATATTTAGCATAACAGTCAAATGTTTCGTAGAGGTAATTTAACGCAAATGCTCATTTGCGTGCATTTTCATCACACACACCGGCTTCTTGCTTTTTTCACTCATCAATTATGAACAGTACAACTAGGAAACAGTGGACAAATTGTAAACAAACTGTGCATTCGTAAATCACTGTTGGACAAAGCAGGCACGAACAAGCTGCCCAAAATATGTAGATAGTATTTAAACCCTGGATCATGGACAAAAATAACCAACTGATTTCGTCGCCTTCAGTGCTGTCAGACTAACATAAGAGGCGTTCGCTTTTCGATATACCATGGTTGGTCGAATTCAAAAATTTTCTAATTCGCCACAAATGCATGAGAGGAAGTGATTATTTGAATCCACAGCAGAGATGAGCTGGTATAGCTCTATTCAAAAGAAATTTTCAACCTCTGCAGCACACGTGTTGTGTGTGCCTCCACTTTCTTAATTGTATGTGTAACGTGCTCATTTATCAATCGGTATAGGGTTATCGCACGTCATCGACTCAATTCCTTTCGTTAGAATGCGAATGCTGCCGATGATCTGAGCTATAATTGAAGCAATAACACTGATAATCTTGGTACCTAATATCTTGATAATCATGTAACATTAGTTGTAAACGATTTGGTCAGGATAGCTATCGAAATAACTGACGAGTGCTAAATATGATGTAGATTTGAATTCTTCTCTCAGTGTTAAATTACTGGTTCTTTAAATACTACTATTCTACACGTTTCAATCATATTCGAACTCCAGCATGCCAATGAACCTGCTGAAGCGCTGATGCAGGCAATCTGGAATGATCATGGAAGCGCCCTGATGTCACAACACGATGCGTTAGATCTACAGGGATTTCAACCAGTCCTAAGAGAAATTTCCAATTGTACCGAACTGCACACGGTTTACGAAACTTTGTGGACTCCGCTGTGTAGTTCCCGAGGCTGGATGAATCAATTTGGTGCTTATTCATTAATTTCCAATCTATATTTCTTGTTAATTGACATTTTGATTTTGCTTTTGATTCTCAAATGATAATAATACATGTGCACTTCAACTGCTGTTAATGCAAAATTCTGTTAAAATATTTTTATCTATGTGAATGATTGAAGCAGGAATTATTTGTAAACAGCATGCGTATTTTGATATGAAAAGTTCAAAAGATTAATCTGAATTGACGACTTAGTAATTGTAACGTGCATAATACTGACGGATGAAAAGAGATTAGTGAATCAGTGTACAGTTTTCAATACAGCAATAAATATAAATAGGGTGTATAGAATATTCAGTAGTAATCTCGAACCACCTAGTATACTAGTGTGAATTGCACTGGCAAAGTATGTCAATCATGGCTTTTGTGTGATATGCTAAACATCACAAAAAAATGAAGTTCTGAAATCACTAAGAACAAATAACCAGAACGCTGATTGTATTTTCGAAAATCAATCATATTTATGCTGATCACTTAGATTTAAATTGCTTAGACTCCAGTAAAATGTGTCCACACTTGGGAACATTATGCAGATTAAGCTACGGTGTGATTCCGTTATCCGTTCAGAAACTAACGATTTTAGGGCCCCTCTCTTTGTTGAAATTAATCAGCAGATGGTCACCACAGTTCAGATGCAGATGGATAAAAATAAATCGGTTGGACGGTATGGTATACAACCGGCCATTCTTCAACCGCTCGGAACCATAATTAGCATTACGTTCAGCAAACCGTTTGCAACTACCTTAATTCAAGATTAATCACCTGATGATTAGAAACGAACGGCGATGGTAGCCAGACACAAAAAGGGTCCCGGTTCGGAATTATGCAACGATAGACCAGTGAGCCTGACTAGAATTGTTTGCGATTGATAGAAAAACACAATTCGACAACAGATATGTAAACTTTCGGTAGCCGATTCTCTACTTTGTGATGTTCAGCGCGGATTCTGGAAAGGAATGTCCTGCGTACCAAATCATTTGAGATTTTCAGATGAAATGACATTATGGTCCGATGAACGAAGATTAGTTATAGTGTTAACTTGATTTTCAGAAGGCCTCTGGTTTAGTTAAACACAGGTACCTTCTGCACAAGCTAATAATATGTGGCATCACTTGTGAATTACATAGTTGGTGAGACAGTCTCTTAACCAATCGCACTAAGTTTGTTTGGATTAAAGGGCTGAGCTCTGACGAATTGGGGATACTCAGTTGAGTGCCTCAAGACTCAGTGCTCGGTCGATTACTTTTTTTAATTTTGCAAACGACTGTCATCCTGCTTGAAATTACTCTGTTTCCTGTTTTCTAATAATGTTATGTTCTTAGGAAACACTTATCTGAGATTTAGAAAAATTAATTGAATGAATAGAGACATGTGACTTGCCACTAAATTTGAGAAAGTACTACGTTCTTACGACCGATTCGGCAACAACACAACAAAAAGTCGACAGTGAAACCATCAAAATCACTGCGGCTCAGAAAGTGATAGATATCGGCATTACTATTACAGGAGATTTTAAGTGGTCTACTAAGTCTGTAGGAGCAGCAAGCAAGGTTCACAGGGAAATATTTCGATTGCGCTCAGCGTTGTCATGCTGAAAACCATTTTTGTCGTGCGATCTCACTTGAAATACTGTGTTTAATCCGAAAAAGTTACTTAAAAAAGATTGTTTCACGAGTGTCTTCAGCACCCTGTGACTAGGATTGCTAAGTCTGCGATATGTGAAAACTATGATGCGAGGTTCGAAGAACTCTCTCTATTCTCACTAAAGAGGCCACGTCTAATAGACGACTTAATAAAAGTCTCTGAGAATCTGATTGGTCACACGGGAGGTAATATAACGAAATTACTTAAAGTTGCTCCTAATACTACAAATTATAATCGAATAAAACTTCCTAATGTAAAACAGAAAATACTGATACGTCAGCATTGTTATGAATCCGTGTGGTCAACCACTAAAATAAGCTTTCAGATGGTCAAATGAATCTACTAAGCGTGTTAAAGTTTCATAGAAATGTAGATGCAAACTGGCTTACCCTATTTCAAAATATTGTCTAGTAACAAAATTGTATTCTTCACGCATTTTTGTATTATCGCCTGAATTGATTACTTCTCGCCATGCTGGTACCGACAACCTTTACAATACTCTAGGATATGAATTTTATACTCGATATCAATTTGTTCGGTGCTCATACGTATACTGTCGAAAGAAATCTGGTGCGTGATTGGCATTTCGCCTCCAACTGCCCAGTGCCACATTAACTAAAAGCTAGAAGCGGTATAGGAGATTTGGCCTTCCTGTAACCGTTAGGAAAGAGCAACCGCGAAGTGATAACCTGCGGAATAATTCTGCCTATTGGTGAACCACCACCTAGGCTATCTCGGCGCGTTCATTAGATATACCTTGCTGCCCTACTACAAGCACCATCGTTACTTCCTTGGCAAAAAAGTTGAACGAGTCGATACACTCGGCTAAGCGGTCGTTTATCGATCGATGTCTCTCGATTGAGTGAAAGTACGAGTGGATTTGATGCAGTACGATCCAACGGTCAGCAAAAGACGTACACATTCAGGTAAAGCGGGGCTGGTCTGTGAGATTAGATCCGACAGTGTTGATATAACTGTCAGTAAATAGCAAATAGCGAGATCTTCATGATGGTATTTGAGTTGTCGCGTTATTCTTGATTGCAAGCAATGTTGCACGTTGGGTTGAAACTGGAAAATTTTGATTTTCAAGAATTCACTTTTCTCAGACTTGAAAATAGTATATTCCGAATGAGGAAGTTGAGGCAAGTTTATTAATATAAGAACCGTCTAGATCCGTCAATAGAGCGAACATTAAAATTCAAAGGTATGCGTCCACAACGTAGCCTGTTGAAATTATTTGTATTATGATAAGGATGTAGTTCAGATGGTGTTAGCCGAGTTCGTGAAATTATTTAAGGACGTTTCGTCATCAAGCTAGATGACATCATCAGCTAAACGTCTTTTGAAGTGATTTATAATTGCCATTAATTGGTTTTATATAGTCCGTCATTGCTTTCGCCATTCCTCTCGATAGGTGGTGGAATTCATGTCTTGCATTCTTCTCCATCGATTTTTAATTGGCCCATAGGCTGTATCTAATTGAAAGTGTCAGTCGAGTTTAGTTCAGTTGCACAGGACAGTAAGTGGTTAACGAGCCAATGGAGCGTCCAAAAGTCTTTTGGTTGAATGCTGCCGAGAAGCAACCACCACTGCAATATTGTCCGTTGGATATCTTCGACGATCGTGACGCCGAGAGATTATTCGGGTTGTATTTCGGAAGCACCTCGTTTTGAATGATGCAGGATAAAGAAAAAGAAATTTCACTTCACCAGTACGGTGAGAAATTAGCTAAACAATTGTTGTGTATTAAAAAACAGAACTCCGGCATTTACTTTATTTAAAAGATAACGCTGAAAATGGTGAACTACCTCATCTTGCATAGCAATTAGGGGAGTATTTAGGAAATAGTTTACCCATGATGCGGTCGAAACCATTCTTCAAAGTCGCGACAGAACAACAGGATGTTAGTTCTTTTCGAAGCCTGTTCCAGAAATTTATCACCATGAGGCTGAAAAAGTTATTCCGAGAGACTAGTCTATATCGTTTCTAAGCAAGTTGGAGTGAATGACCCCGGATGCTCAGCTCTGGACTCAAGGCAATAAATACTTCATGATAACGCCGCTTAAGATCAACCTTCAAGATATTGAAGGTTTTAATTTAGTCGCCTCTCAAACGACGGTGCGAAAGTGAGAAAAGATCAGAGGACTTCAGGCGTGTAGCGTAAGGTTTCCCTCGCTGACCCTCAATCATGCGAGTTACAAAACGATGTAGGCATTCGAGTCTAACGATGTCCTTCTTGTATTAAGCGCACCACGGCTGAACACAATATTGTAAATTCGGCCGAAATAATGCTTTGTAAAGTGGCAGGAATAAATCGGTTCTTCTGCTGGATAGCCCGGATCGCAGCCGAAAAAGCACTTCGCGAGCAGGTTGCGCTGCAGCGGCGCATTTGTCATCCCATTTGAAGTCAGTCCTGACTAGTACTCCCAAATCCTCAACGCGCTGTGTGGCGTTAACACTGAGAGAATTTCTTGATACCTGGACTGAAATCTTAACAATCAGTGCTGCTAAGACTTGGCTTTTAATAATGTTCAGTGGGAGGTGCCAATGATATGTCTAGTTCAAGTTCTTGCATCAAGATGTCTTCATCTGGTTGTCCGATGAACTTCACATCATCAGCCAAAATTAGGCATGAGTAATTCAATGCAGACGACAAGTAATCAATAAAACTCATCAATTGAAGAGGACCGAGTACCGACCCTTGGATACCCCACTGATCGCCTCGGTTTTGGGCGATAACTTAGATCCTACCCGAACTCCCGTTCCAAGGTTGTCACGGCCGGGGTGGTTTTGGGGATAAGCTCCCAATTTCAAAAAGGCTTTTATGGCGTGCGTCTCATATATCCCACGACAACCAAGTCCACCTCCTGGCCTGCACGCCTGGTCCTGTGTGACCCGGCGGAACTGCTTCTACTGACCGGAGAAAGGGCGAAGGCGGCTGACTGGCGCCTCAAAACCAGCATGCTTCGGGCAGGTGCAGCTCGTTAGTCCATGAAGGCGGCCCACCTAGGGGGAGGAAAACCCTTATCTCAAATGTCCACTGCCTTGTGGCTAAATCCAATCATGGAGAAGGCTTCAGAAGTCAACCTCGAGAAAAAATCCGGACCGGAGTCCCGTTAGGCAGTCCGAAGTTTATTTAACTTCGTCCTGCCAGCTGATGCGACGGCATTGTTGTCCAAACGAATCAGCCTAGCTGTTCCTTTCGTTCCAGTGGTGCCGTGGAGAGGGAGCACTTGCTGCATGGGCAACAGCTAGTTCTCCATATTGAACTGCCCTGGCGTACATCACAACGTCTCATTGGAGAGGACACTCTATTCCGCTTCTACGGAAAATAACACGGGAAGCAGCAGATACCGGTTAAAAGCTATTGCTCGACTGGCGTAGAGCTAAGCGCCCGAGGCTGCTTTCGACGTTGGGGGAGACTTCCAGGTCTCATTGGACGGCTACCGCCCGCTTCAAGCTGGGCAGACCCCAGTCAATTAGGTGCTGTCTCGCCACGGTCTGCTATCCTCATTGAGTGCAAGGGGAATCTACCGACAATAAGACTGTATTTTTCCGCACCAGCGAATCGAAATACCAAACAACAAATATCAGTTCTGAAACTTGGAACCTGGAACGTCCGGTTCATACTTCCAGGATTTGATGACGACGTCTCGATTATCAGAGGCGTAAGAAAGTCCGCTGTGATTAACAATGAGCTAATGAGGCTGAATATCGACGTGGCTGACCTACAAGAGACGTGATTATTAGACACTGGTAAGCTAACAGAAAGAGATTACACATTCTTTTGGAAAGGCAGAGGTTCCGAAGAGCCTCGACTACACCGAGCAGCAGTGGGAGCGAAGGAATTTGGACTTTAAATCTGAGGTACCTTACTGGTACCATTACGTTGGTCAACGTTTATGCACCGACGCTCTCTGCGACGCCTGCGGAAAAAGACGCTTTTTATCATAACCTCACAGCCATCCTGAGAAACGTGCCACAGAAAAACAGGTATAGTGGTATTGGGTAATTTCAATGTCAGAGTTGGTGCGGATTGCGAATCTTGGGAAAACTGTCTCGGAAGGATCGGTGTAGGTGAAACCAATGAAAATGGACAACGCCTTTTAGAATTGTGCACACAGTTCAATCTTTGTGTCAGTAACACTTTCTTTCAAACAAAACCACAGCATGAAGTCTCTTGGAAACATCCTCGCTCTAAGAATTGGCCTCAGCTTGATTTTATTCTTGTTAAGCGAACTAATATAGAAAGAGTGCTCCTCACCAGATCATATCAAAGCGCAGACTGCGACACTGATCATTTACTGGTCTGTGCAAAACTGAAGCTTCCTTACACGAGATTTCACCGCACCAAATTGTCTGCTAAGCCTATGATAGACAGCACTCGCATGTGCGAACCTAATCTAACTGCGAGATTCGCAAAAGCCTTCACAGCCGAGTTCAACAAGACAACCCTACTTGAATCTGCTTCAGAAAACTGGGAATTGATAAAAAGCTGCATATGCCGAGTCGCACTTTCCACGTTCGGTCCGAAGAAAGCTCGAACGAGCGACTGGTTGGAAGCAAAAGCTTCTGAGATGACTGCTGTGTTGGATGAGAAACGCTCAGCATTCTTGAGGTTCAAAGGTATGCCAACAGATGAAAACTAACGTCTTCTAAGAGCAGCTAGAAATAAGGTCCAACAGACTGCAAGGCGATGTGCAAACGACTATTGGACTGAAGTTAGCCTCAATATCCAAAAAGCTGCGGTATGTATGATGGGATCAAGAGAGCCATTGGCCCAAACATACTTAAAACGGCTTCCATTGAGTCTTTATCTGGTAAGCCGATTGTCGACAAAACCCAACAGATGGAAAGATGGTTAGGGCACTTCTCATCTCTCTACTCTAGGGACAGTACGGTTCTACCGCATGCACTTGAAAATGTCGAGCGGATGCCGACCATTGAATATCTAGATACCCCTCCTACTCTTGATGAGCTCAATAAGGCAATCGACCGCTTAGCGAATGGAAGGCCCCTGGTGACGACGGAATTCCACCTGAGCTCATCAAATACGGTTGAGAAGCATCATTACAACCTCTTCACCATTTGCTTCTTCAATGCTGGCAGGAGGAGTGTGTCTCACAAGAGATGCGAGACACAAAGATCATCACACTATTCACGAATAAATGAGATAGAGGCGACTGCAAAAATTACAGAGAAATTTTATAAAGATTGTAGTATTCAAATCATGAAAGGTAATCAATGGGCCGACTCGGTTAGAGTCGGAATGCTCAAGTATATTGGAGCTATCACATGATATTCAGTTTGAACCGCATCACTAGGCGTTGATAGGTTTTTACTATCCGTTTGCTTGCTTCCGGCTATTATCATGACAAGCTAAAATTGACGCTTTTGGTTAGGTTTCTTCTATTAGCTTTCCAATAAATTTTGATACAATCGTTTATTACGGTTGTCTAGAAGGATAGATTTAAAGGGCTAGTACCTTGCCCTTTATAGTTGGCAGACCGCTGTATTCTAAGAGCATCCACAAGCATGGCTTTTTTAACAAAAAATTGTTTCAGCTAGGTATTTCCACTTTTTGTGATCATGCTCAAAATTTTACTGAGAAGGTATACCATTAGCATTTTCCGGAACACCTAGAAATACAATACTCTTCTGATTATATTCTTCTCGAGATTTCTTCGACGACTTTCGCTCCTACCATGGTAGATCTGCATGGATAAGACATGTAGAATCTGGAACACATCTAAGAAGGTAAGCATTTAGGAGTACGTTTTCAACAGATTGCAACGTTATTCGTAAAGGCAAGGATAATCTTTGTGAGGAGAATCCAGGTGGCGGTTCAGCCGAACTATTGATGATGGAGTGACTGCGGCCAGTCTCATCTGACTACAGAGTTTATACCATTTAACGAAGTAATATTTTTGCTTAGGTTCGAACAGCATTTCCTTGTGACTCCGTCATGTTTGAACATATAACACTAAGGTTTATGCCAGCGGATTTTGGTTTATAATTTGAGTCGGTTTCTTAGACCTGGTTATGCTGAGTCAGTTCCCGTTTCCGTTAAGTTGAGGAGTCACTGATCCCGACAAAGACTTACTCGGTTTAGTCCCCATCTGCGCGGTTATCTTTCCATTTAGACGCGTCTCAATTTCATACTCAGTGGTTTTCGCCTCCGAGGATGAAGGTGTTGGTTTGACCTTGTAAACCTGGCAAACGTAACAAACACTGTGACAACTATCTCCATTAATAGATCCGAGGTAAGCGATCTGTCAGATTTCGCGTGCATTTTCAACAAACAAGCGTAAGACGTGACAGACCTCGCCTTAGGACTTACCGAATTTTAGCAAACCCTACACATGCAACCCGATGCGCTTTGTTTTCTTTTTGGGGTAATCCGGTCAGGGTTGTGTCAAGCAGCATGGAGATGGTAGTGGTGTGTAAGGGATGGGGATGTGAGCAACACATTACTTTGGTCATCCATAAGCGCCATGAGAGCTTGACCAAGAGTCACTTTGTGATTCTGTGTCTGAACATCGTGGTTCGTTGTTCGAACCGTATATAACAATGGCATACAAGTATAAATTTGCTTACCGCTTTACTAGTGTTTCAAGTTTCCCTGAACCTGATCTTACTGTATCCACCTGACGAGGACAAACAACCAGAAACCGGTAATTGAGTGTAAGAGATGGTGATGTGAGCAACATAATATACTGGTGTTTCATAAGCGTCTCAATCGCTTTAAAAAGAAGCACTTTTTTAGTCTATAAGTGAACATTGTGATCCATAGTAAGAACACTATACAACAGCGGTGTGCAAGTATACCTTTGTTAAGAATTTTATCAATGTTTTATGGCTCACTGTACCTGATCTTACTGTCTCCACCTGATTACTCCGAAAATCCAGAAACTGCTAGTACTGTGTAATTGATGGGGATGTGAGCACTACAATTTATTGTTCATATTCAAGCGCCTGGAAAGCTTGGCTAGAAATCAGTTTATGATTTTGTATTTGTACATCGTGGTACATTGTGAGAACACTATACAACAGATCCATTCAAATTTGAATTTTTACGACTTTACCATTGATTCAAGGATTTCTGTACCTAATTTTACTGTCTCCACCTTATGACGGCAAAAATAAAGAAACCGATAGTGGTGTGTAAGTGCAGATGATGTGAATATCACATTACTTTGTTCTTTCATAAGTGTCTTGAGTGCCTGACCAGGAATCAATATGGAATTCTGTTTGAACACCGTGATTTTATTCTTACCTATAGAACTGTGTCTGCCGAAGGCTATCAACTAAAACACTTGCTTGATGTGTGTGTTCGGAAAGTAACACGCGGACATACCTTATCCCTTTACGTCCTAAGTTCCATATTGATGGTCCGAGCCATCTTTTCGCCGTACGTGCTATATTTCGTTGGAATTCCTCACCCTAACTGGCGGTGTGTATCATTTATCAGAATATCATTCGTGAGACTTACAATCGATATTCTATATCGCTTTCATACTATTATATTTTTCACATATTCATTCAAACCGTCATCCATTGGTGTTGTAAGATATAAACTTTTCAACCATAAATCCTTGAATCCTTGAATCGTGTTTCGTTGTACGAAACCCATGAATCAGAGTTATCCAAGTATTACTTTGTTTAGCACTTATCCACTGTTTCTAGGCTCACTGAACCTAATCTTACTATCTCCACCTGACAGAAAACAGTCAGAATCCGGTAGTGGTGTGTTAGGCTATGGTTTGTGAATACCAAAATACATTTGTCTTTAACAACCACCTCGTACGCCTGGTCAAGAATACCTTTGTGAATTTGTGTTTGAACATCGTGATACTTTGTAAGAACCCATACAACGGTGGCATAAAAGTATAACATATTTAACACTTTACCACTGTTACAAAGCTCAGTGAATCTTATCCTACTGTCGCCATCTGAGGACGGCTTTTTACGGGATGGGAATTGAGCACCACTATATTTGGTCTTTTATAGGCGCCTCCACCCCTCTTCATTTTAGCATCGTGGTAAAATTAAGATTCTTATACAAGTGGCAAACAAGTATAACTTTGCTTACCGCTGTTCCAATACTCTGTCTCAACCGGATGACGCCAAACAGCTAGAAACCGGTCATTTTTCATATGTTGGGGATGTGAGCGCCACAATTCATTGAACTTTTCTCCAAAACTTTATCACGGTTAGTTGCAAAACAAGGTTAATCTGAAGTAGCAGTCATATGATTTGAATTAATGCCGCAAAAGATCAGTTTCTCCCCAATTTTTCTGCGGATTGATTTGGCCCAAACTGTCTCTCTTCGTATCGCATTATTGTTGCAAGTGTCGTTATCATACGTGACTGAAATTATCACGCATAACAATCTACCGACAATCTAGAAAATTTTCTACAGTGTTAAACCTGATTCCATCCCCCTTGCTCCGTTTGCATAAACATATTTCATCTTACCAGGTTCAAGTACCGGCGCTCATTTCTTGTGCGTTAGATAAAATCTTTATCACAGAAGAAATTGACCGTTTTGTATCGCGACCGTTGCTGTTTTATGCGATTGCATTCCGTTCTTTAACAGTGACCAATTATAGTTTAGTTCAAATAAATAAGCGTAGGCGATTGATATTTCTTAGGAGATCACAAGATATGCAACGGCGTTACACGATATATTTTGCGGCGGAAGATTTCATCGGCACATAGAGTCAATTTTCAAGTGAGCAATTTAAGTACAGCTTGTGAGTATTTTTATCGTAAATTTATGCCCGATAAATAAGCTGTTGTTTGTATATTACTTATTATTTCTTCTTAAAATTATATTTACCGCTTATTCGAGGGTGCGTTTTGACTAAGATATTTCTTTGCTTGATGGCTAAAATATTGTTCAGTTAATGTTTTATGTAGCGAAACATTAATACCGTAATTTTACTGTCCGATCTGATTGTATATCACATTTCATGGGTAACATTACTTGATCAGTCATATTGATTAGTCTAGATTGGCTCTTGCATTTCAATTCAAAAACATGACACTGGTTCTTGGGATCGCAGTAGTGTATATGATCAAGATATTTCAAATGTTTATCAGGATCCAGTGATTTTGAAAATGCTTTCTCCTCTCATCCCATATTCCTTATAAGGTGTGGATTAGTGTTTTAGTGGTCAAGCTCAATATGCAAGTGTCGTATGTAATTTTCACAAGTTCGTTTAGTGAAAGTTGGCCAAGAATTGATTGCTGAATTTCACATTAAAACATATAATGTTATTATGTCGAAGTAAGATCTACCAAGAACACTTCACTGCGAATTAACCTGTAACTTTACTAGTTCAGATCTGCCCTTGAGAAATAATACAAACCATTTTATCCCGCATCAATTGACCCAAAACCGAATGGAATGTTACTTGTTTTTGGAATTGTACAATGTCGATTATGCTCATTTGCATGCATTTTCATCACACACACACACACCCCGCGACCGGTTTAATGCTGTTTGAACTCATCAGGTAGGGACAGTATGATCGAGATCCGCGTGCGCATGAAACATTGGAAGAATGAAAAGCAAGTTGCACTTGTAGGCCATCGTTGAGTATGGTTGGTAATTCAAAGTAATTCAAAGTTTTAATGGTCTAAAGTAAATACTTTACTGTAACCACAGCTTAAAAATATTGAGAATTCATAAAAACAACACAAAAGTTTTACACACATGGAAAGTCAGCATGTGTATTCAGGTGCAAGGTTAGGTTTGGTCTACATATACTTGTCAAGTTCAGCCTTGAACATGTTCAGGCTTGTTGCGCAAATGATATGTGGGGGCAGGGAGTTCCATAGAAAACAGACTCTGACAGCAAAGTAAAACCTTCGACAATTTGATCTGGAGTGTGGAATAATTAACTTGTAGCCATGCGATCTGCTACCACGTGGTTCTTGCCGATGAAACGGGTGTTCAAGTGAGTGATCCACTGTATGCAGAATGTTGAAAAGCAGGATCAAGTCACCCCTGAGACGACGGTACGAAAAGACAAAGAGGTTTAGCGTTGCAATCCGCTCCTCGTATGGCCTGTTGTATAGCCCGGTCACCAGTTTTGTAGCGCGGTGGTATACCCGTTGCAGCAAGGTCATGTCCTTTTGTAACCATGGGGACCATGGTTGAACAGCATACTCCATTGCTGGTCTGTTATAGGTGTTAATTATACGTGGGAGTATCTGCTTTGAGAAATGACCAAAGATCCTTCTGAGCGATGCTGAGATTTGGCAGGACTTTTTGTATACAACAGAACAGTGCCGTGAAGACTTCAGGGTATTGCTAATCCACACGCCCAGGTCTTTCTCTTTAGTAACCCATGAAAGTTACTGAGATCCCAGAGAGTATGTGAATTCGAATGATTTACCGACGTTCAACATTTTACATTTTTGAATGTTGAATGATAAGCAGTTCCGCAAGGACCAATTATGAAGTGCTTCGAGATCTTTTTGCAGAATTTGGCAATCTTCTATGGTGCGTATTCTAGTCCAGACTTTGATGTCATCAGCAAATGAAATGATTTTGCTGCGTACGATTTCGGGTATATCATTCGCGTACACGAGGAAGAGTATTGGCCCCAAGACTGAGCCTTGAGGTACGCCACTTGTAACTTCTACTGGGCTTGATAGTGCCCCATCAACTCTAACCCTTATAACTCTACCAGTCAAGTAGTCCTTTATCCAGGCCAATAATCTGCCGCATACCCCGAGCTGCTCCAATTTTTGTAGCAGTATGCTGTGGTTAACACGATCAAAAGCTTTAGACATGTCCAAGTAACACGCATGGATAGGGCATCCATCGTCCACGGCTCGAGTCCAATTATCAAGAGTTATGAGAAGATTGGTGAGACAGGAGTGTCTTGTCCTGAATCCGTGCTGTGCGATGGAAAGAAGCTTATTTTGTTCCAAGTGTTTGATAAGTTCGTCGGCCACAAGTCGTTCGAGAACTTTAGAGACCACTGGCAACAACGTGACTGGTCTGTAGTTAGACACATCAGATCGGTTCCCTCCTTTGTATATCGGAGTGATTAGTCCACATTTCCAGTCATTAGCAACCGTGCTACAACTCAAGGACAGGTTGAAAAGGTCAGAGAGTGGTGAGAATAGAGCATGGGCGCATTGCTTTAGGATGAATGGTGTTATTTCATCAGCACCCGGGGATTTTTTTGTATTTAACAAGCGTAGCTTTACCAGGACACTCTCGGGTTTCACAACGATTTCGTGTATTGTATTCTGCGATCTGAATGCAGGTATATCGTAGGATACGCGCTCGTTAGGGTAGAACACTCTAGAGTAAAATTGAGCAAGTTCGTTAGCGGCTTCGAGAGCTGTGAATGTAGTTCCAGTCGTTGTAAGTAAAGCGAAAACACCTGGTTTTACCCTGGCCTTTCTGTTCACGATCTGGAAGAGGCGCTTCGGATTTCGTTCAATTTTATGCATCAGATTCATTTGACACTTTTCTTTATCCTCCTGAACAAGTTTATTAACTTTGTTTCTCAACAAACGGTAAGATTCCCAAGATTCAGGTGTTGATTCTCCACGCACAGTTTCTTACCTTTATCAATTTCTGTGTTCGACTCCGGATCACGAATTTGAATCGTTTTTGAGTTGTTTTGAAACATATTTTGAGTGGAGTTCTATTTTTCGGTTGATTTTCTGAAGTATCGATGACCAGCATTGTTGGACATCAGTGCTAATCGATGCCCAGTCGGTGACTTCTTGAAGAGACATTGATAATGCAACCGTATCAATTTTTCTTATCAACTTCTGAGCATCACTTGATCTTATCGCTTCAGATATATATTCGAAAACAATGACTACATGATCACTCTTTCCAAGAGGTGCTTCATAACGGATATCCTCGATGGGATTTTCCTCGCTAGTCAGAACAAGATCAAGAATGGACGGTGTGTTTGTGCCTCTGAAGCGAGTGGTGCTTGAGATCTGGTTGAATAAAGGAAGTTCCTCGAACATTTTGTAGAATAGATGATCAAGAGAGTTCGCCGGTGGAATCTCGCTTTTTAGTAAATTCGGGAGATTGAAGTCACCCATGATCAGAACGTTGTTTTGATATCTGGAAACAACCAGCTGATTTTTCCAAATTAAACTAGCATTGTATGCTTCGTCTGCTGACTGTGGTCGGTTAATCACACCAACAACACATTTTTCAACTGTTGCTAATTCAAGTGAACACCAAAGTGCATCTTCCAGTATCAAAATCATTATCCGTGATTTCTCTGAACGTGAGGTGTTGATCATAGTAAATGGCAACACCTCCTCCTCCACGATCCATTCGAGTACGATGAAAAAGAAACATGTTTGGAATGGAAATTTCCTCTTCAACTAATTGCTGATTGAACCAAGTTTCCGTTACGGCTATCAGGAGTGGTGAATATTTTTGACGAAGCTCGATTAGTTCGGGTAACTTATTTATCAAGCATTGTGCGTTGGTGTATAAACATTTGATGGTAGATCTTGATAAAAGTGTTGGATGATGAGTATTAGAGCAGATAAGTTGAGTACGTGTCAAAGATGGTGGGCCTCGGGTTAATGGGTATATTACATCACCGACTCCGATAGAGTCGGTCGACATCCGTTTTTTGGAGCAGGAGTCCCGGCATCACTGTGCTCAGTACCAACCGGTCCGGCAACTTCCACGATAGAACAGGTTTTCAGGTGTTTACTGACAACTTCGATCTCTCTTGGAACTTTGTATCGATACTGTTTCCAGTTGTTAAGCACGGTGTTCACCATAGTGGTGGTCAAGATTGTCAGTTTAAGGGGTCGTGGCCCATTACCTTCGTAATTCGATGACTTCTGGATTCGGAACGTATCAATAACCGTTACATTGGTGGTTTGGATAGCATTACTGATAAATCTCCACTGTTGTAGGTCGTGGTTGGATTTACACTTTGTATCTGAACCGGTGGCATCTTCTGGGACATTTAAGAGAATAAGTGTGAGCTTTTTGCGATCGTTTGCTTTATTTTGGTTACCTTTCGGTGGCGATTTTGCCCTTTCCGACCAGGGCACATAAACAAATACACGAGATGTATTTCCCATGCCGGCCCGTAGCATGTATTCTACAGAAGTACATCTTCTAAATCCTTCTCATTTTGCACTACTACCTTGAGCAACCGCGGCTTATCTTGGTGTAGCGCTTTGGAAGGACGACTCAAGCGAATCAACGAAACCGGATGAATCGCTTTGAGATTCATGCGAGTGCACAGTTTCAACCATTCAGCCAAATCATTCTGATGTCTATCCGAAAATAACGTTTCAGTCGACTCTGGCACGTTGGTGCAGATAACACTAAGAGAAATTCCTTTCGAGGCAACTTTTGCTAATGGGGGCTTCGATGTGAACGTTTTCGGCTTTAAGACACTTTTAACACTCTGTTGGGTGCTGTGCTGCAACAATTCAACCTTCTCCATAGATTGGCTTGGTGATAAAGTTGAGTATGATGGATTATCTACCGGCTCTTCGGCAGTAACGACGGGTAACGACGGTGTCTTAATGACGTTTATTATCAGTTCATTTAGTTTTTGTATACTGGATTCCATTCCATTTAGACGCGTCTCAATATCATATTCAGGGGTTTCCGTCGCCGAAGCTGACGGTGTTGATTTGGCCTTGCAAACCAGACAAACATAACAAACACCAGGGCAATTATCTTCAATAATAATCGATACTAAATCCGAGGTCAGCGATTTGTCGCATTTAGCATGAACTTTCGACAAACAATCGTAACACGTGACAGACTTTGCCTTAGGACTTACCGACTTTCGGCAAACCCCGTACGGGCAGCCCCGTGCGCTTTGTTTTCGTTTTGGGGTCATCCGGTCAGGGTTATGAGCAGCACTGTTCAGTGGTTCTGGCTCTGTCGAGCGATCGATGATGAATATAGTGTGCGCGACAAAATATTCAGTGTTCACGAAAAAGAGCAAAATCAGAATTTAATCCGGTGATACACTTCGGTAGTTGATTGCACGATGTTGAAAGTATGACCAGTCGACGGCAAAGAATAAGACCTTTCCGATAACGTTAATCCCTTTGAGGACTTGAAGAGTATTAACAGAGTTGCACGCGTAGATCCAATATGGGAAAATCAGGATTAATCCCAATTTGCTCGTATTACCGAATACCGCTACGAGAGTGGTATATCCAGAAAGCTGAGTTCGAGAGGAGTCCAACAACGTATAATATATCCACGTAAGTGTAAGTTTAGGAACAGTATATCCTGATAATCACGAGCTCAAAATAATGCGACCGCACGGCACGTTGTTGATTGTTTAAGCCCTAGCTACATGTGATTGGGAATATGCGATTAAACAGGTTGGTCGTACCAACGGTACCAAAAAGTGGCATACACTTGCAACATGTACAATGCCTATGATTCTAATTTCTCAGAATGAACACCCCACTGATAAATCATCAGCTCACAACATCTCGGATAGAATCGACGAACACTCTTTCACGTGCCGGTTATAAACCCAGTATAACTCATTTAACTTTCGAAAACCTAACCCTTTTACTCATCTAACGTACACACGTAATCACGAATATATTTAAGTGTTAACCTTTCACCTTTATTTTGAAACCAATGAATTATCGCGGATTTTTGAAAATGCTTATTTATTCGACATATTTTATATGATTGGTCAGATTCCAAGTGATCTTGTTGCAGCGAATGAACGAACTGTTAGCCTTGTCTGATTAAAATTTGTCATTCTCGTTTAAACCGATGTTCACACAAAAAATAAATTTCATTTTAATACACCATAGATATACCAGAAATATATCACTCCTTAGTTTTTACAATTTGCTACCCACCTAAAATGTTTATATTCACTATCTTAGCCGGTTGATCCATTTATCAGATAAGCAGATCGGAAAATGTGTACCACCCATCCGCCTTTCTTAGTATGTTGCTTTGAATAACTAAAATATCCGTCAAGTTTCATGATTTATGATGAACAAATCACATACTTTGTTGAGTACCATGGGTTTTGAATATAAAATTCTAAAAAATATAAGCAATCGATTGGAATATGTTTGGGACTGAACGTCTATTCATAATGCAAAGAAATTTGAGTGCAATTGGTTGGAACAGTTTTTGAGTAACGTTTCACTTTTGACAGAGATGCTTCGTCAGACCAAGGGTGATAGTCAGGACAGGATTCAAGTATTCAAAAAGTTAATACTTTACAACACAACAGGATTACGGTCTGAATAAGAACATAAAAATTACAATAGTATAAAACAATAGAGAATATTAAATGTAAGCCTCAGGAATGATGTTCGATTGCAAGTGCAAATCCAATCGGCAATAAATTTGCGCAGACAATCAACACGGGAACTTGGAACGTAAATGGATAAGGTATGTCCGCGTTTCACTTTTCCATCACACACATCAAGTGTTTTAGTGTATGTACTTTAGTAGACACAATTATATAGGTCAGAATAATATCGACTAGTATCCTCCTTTGGGTAAAGTCACATAGACCCAGACGTCGCAATCTTTCAGTATACGGAACATTGTGAAGGCCCGTCACTAACTTTGTTGCTCTCTGATAGATTATATCAAAGAGAGCAATATCTTTTCGCATCCAAGGAGCCTAGACCTCGACCACGTACTCCATCGTAGGGCGAAGGTAGACATTCATTATCCGTGGTAACGTTACCAGAGAGAATCTTGCAAATATTCTTCGAATGATAACTAACAATATGTTGGCATTGCATGGTGCTCTTCAGGTTTTCGCTAATCCACACTCCAAAATCTTTTTCTAACGATCTCCATTCTAGGTTTTCAGTTCCCAATCGATATGTTCAAGAAACATCCTTGCCAAGATGGAACATATTACATTCCTGTATGTTAAATGACATGTCATTCATGGCCGCCCAATTCGACACGCTGTTCAAATCCCTTCGAACTTGAACTACTAGTAGTCAAACCCCCAACACGGATTTGACCTTACCGCTAAACAGCCTATATTGCGTATACGGTGTCACGTCTCGTAGGCATGACCAGGATCTGCGGTCGATGTGCTTTCTGTGTCTGAACAGAAAAGTTACCCAAAACTGCTCTAACAGATTGGACTCAAATTTCTTATCATCCAAGATATATACGTTTTCCAAGCATGTCGACCGAGCATGCTTTGCATATTGCAAAATGAATGAAAGCGTGCATTGAGCATGTTTTTCAATTATTGTAACGGGAAACATCCTGGAAATAGAATGAGCAGTTTGTTTGAATTGATTCGTGTTGGTACTGCTGATTTAGTTCTGCTTGGAAAACCAAGCATTCATCCACAGAGTTGTTTTCCATCCGCAATTTATAATTATCATCGAAACTAACAAGTTCACGCCAAATTAATTGCGGCAGATTGTTTATGAATATCTAGAACTACAGGAGTGGATATTGAGCATGGTGATACACCACTTGTGGCTTGTAAAACTTGGAGAAAATGCGCACCAATGAGCATCATTAACTCTTATCTGACGCAAACAGCATCAGAAATATATCGAGGTTCAGGAAGTATTATAATTATAGATTTATTGTGTGAATCGCTGTCACACTGAATCAATGAATATCAAATGTAATTTCTCTAATTTTCAAAAACGCAGCACGTACAAAAACAGTAAATTGGATACCTGTTACTCAGTTGACCGCTGTTTCAGTTTTGCTATAAAGGATGGTACTGACTTAACAGTACACACCTTAAAAAGGATATTTCCGGAAACGCAACAAGTATTTGGGAACAGGATATTCCTGCGTTGCAAAATTCATCATTACCGTCGACCATTAGAATCGAGCAGTAGATATTGGTGGCTAACATACTTGTAGGCTAGCGGGATATGTGGGAAGATTTTGACCTCGTAGACCACAGCATTCTCTTGCAGAAGCTGGAACGTTATAGTATCGAGGGAAGATTGGAAGACTGGTTAGAAAATTACCTGACAACTCAGTGTGTTCGCATCTATGTGGACGGTGCTTTTCGAAGTCTGTAGCCGTGACAAATGGAGTGCCTCAGATATCCGTCCTTGGAACAATTCTCTTTGCACTTTACGCCAATGACCTACAGAATCCTATTAAGTGTCAGGACGTAATGTTCGCAGACGCGTTAAGGTGTGATCAAGGATCAATATGTCGGAAGATTGTGAACTGCTACCGATGGATTAGGACAGCATCCTTCTTTCATCCCCAAAAATCGCATTTTCTTCAACTTTCGAAAGTATAACATGTTGAATATTGTAAAATGCGCACAGCATCTTGTGGACCACAGTAAAAATGGGCTCACATGTGTGTGCATAAGTAACACTGTCCATCTGAATACATTAGAGAAATTGTCAGATCTGACTATAATTTTTGTTCAAGGTAACACTAAAATGCAAGGCTGATATCGAGAACGTATTGCTGAATGCATACCTACTCAAACCAGATTCCGACTCAAACTGCCGCATATATCCATATGTACCATGGTGGGAAAGGAAGGGCAGCTTGAAAGCCAGGGAACAAACGGTATCGCGAAGTATAGTTCTACTCGGTGTACCTGAAAAGGCTTCTAGAGCACGACATCAAACAATGGCGCTACATTGCGTGTTCTCTCGATATTTCTAATGCCGTTGTTGTGGACACTTTTCGAGTTCCTTTTTCGCCGAAATATAAGAAGGATGGACCGAAAACTCTGAAGATTACGTTCTTGACCAGCGCTATGGCTGAAATAGTAAGGTCGGAATGGACAAAAGGAAAACGAACATTACCCAAGGATGTTAGATTTAGCCCACCCAAACCAAGTCAAACACTCTCCCGTTTGGAGATAGCGGATAGCAGCGTTTCCATCCAAATTAAGGAAATAAATGCATCAAAAAACGTCGTAGGTCCGGCTCAAATCGAGTCGAACTGAGCAATTCACACGGAAAACTAATTGTCGATTCAAGCCGTCGGCGACCAAAAAGACGCACACATGTTTTACCATCCAAAGAAGCCGGACCAATAACTTCGGTTTACACCCCGTCATTACTCACGAAAAATACGATTAAGTGCATCTATACAACAGACTTTTCAACAAATTAATCGAATTGTCCAAGATTTGTAATGGAACGGCGCCAGACATAGTTGCAGTAACAGAAACGTGGTTCCATGCCTCATTGTCTGATAATGAACTCTCTTTGCCCAACATGTCTCTATTCCGGCGTGACCGTTTAGGCGATTCTGGAGGAGCAGCACTCTACTTCAAGCAATCGTTTATCTGTAGAGCTAAGAACGACGTGATCCTTGATATCACTGACACACTTCGGTGTTCTCTGACTCTTACTTCAGGAGACCAATGCATTATTGGAGTGATCTATCGTTCTCCAACAGCAGCTCTCGATCTAAACAATAAACTGATTAATGCTTTGCGCTATGTAACAACGCGATACAATACTCAAATATCAATAATAAGGGATTTCAACTTTCCCCAGTTCTATAGCCGGAATGATCATCCATCAGAGGCACTTGAAAATGGACTTCGAGCCGTTTTGGATTACGCACCCCTTTATAACCACGTTTTTGGATTTACTCGTATGAGAGGATCAGACAAGCCGTCTACCTTGGACCTTATACTTACATCAGATCCCACAGCTGTTGAGAATATCGTTTATAAACCGCCGATCGGACAAAGCGATCACGTTGTCCTAGAATTCGAGTACGTTTGTAGCGCTAGACGCAATAGTGACGGGACAAAATGCGTCAGAATGGTGAAACTACCGTGCTCTGTGTGCCGAGTTACAAAGCACTAGTTTCGCACAACTGGATTACTCCGATCCGGATAGTCATTGGCGATCTCTCTTACAGCACCTCAAATCTATATTGGAGGAACATTCAATGTTTGCTTTGAAGAAAACGTCTCAACGAAATAAATTTTTACTACGAAGCAGGACTAAAAAGTGGATGAAACAAAGGGCAGTAGCGTGGGAGTTTCACAAGGCTACCAACACAGCTGATTCTTGGGCACAATTTACACGACTGAGAAACAAAGTTATCAGCTTAATTCGAGATGATAAACAAGCGTTCCAATCGCAATTGATTACTCAGATGCACCAGAATCCGAAGCTCTTGTATAGACTTGTAAACGATAGAACAAATATTAAACCAGGAGTCTTTGCCCTGAAAACTTCGTCCGGCTTCACAGAATCCATAAATCAGACCGCTGACCTGTTAGCAGACTTTTATGCCGGAGTTTTTGCGCCGAAATCCATGGAGCCTGATCAGGAACCAATCGTTCGACTTGACCGACCGACCTTGAGTGAAGTATTGATTACTCCGATGGTGGTAGCGCAGTACTTACGAAAATTAAACGTAAAGAAATCTCCAGGACCAGACGAGATAACTCCAAAGCTGCTCAAAACCTGCCATGCGCAGCTATCTGAACCTCTATCTTGCATGTTTAATAATTTGCTCCAAGCTGGCGTAGTGCCACAAGACTGGAAACTGGGACAAATAATACCCATTTACAAAGGTGGTTGCCGTTCTGATGTTAAAAATTACAGGCCGGTGACCTTGCTGTCTTCGGTATCAAAAGTTTTTGAGCGAATAATAACCGCAGAAATCGTGCGACATCTGGAAACGAATCAACTTTTGGCAGTTGCTCAACATGGATTTCGCAGAAATCGCTCTTGTCTAACAAATTTGCTGACAAGCTTAGACGATTGGACGAGGATTGTAGATGCGGTGGGCTGTATTCATGCGTGCTACCTGGACATTTCTAAAGCGTTCGACAGAGTTGATCACAATTTACTCTTGAACAAGCTAAAGAAACACGGTGTTGTTGGAAGACTATACGAATTGCTAAGAGATTACCTCAGCAACAGACACATCCGAGTTCGTGTGGACGGCCTATTATCGAAGAACATCGATGTCACTAGCGGAGTTCCACAAGGCTCAGTGCTTGGAACAATACTGTTTCTAGTCTATATGAACGATATACCACTACCAAATGATAGTAAGATATAAGACGATATGAAAGTATGGAGGCAAATCAGAAATGCTGACGATTGTATCTTGTTGCAAAAGGATTTGAGTGATTTGTTCACCTGGTCATCTGAAAATAAACTGTCATTGAATATGCAAAAGTCGAAGATGATTCAGATTGGTCGTGACCTTGGCTTTCCCTATCCATACAAGCTCGTTGACATAAACCCTGAGTACACCGAAGAAGAAAAGGACCTCGGTGTATGGATTTGCGGCAGTTTGAAAAATGGTCTACAATGCGAAATCGTTTACAAAAGTGCGTCTTGGCTGCTGAGCATGCAACGGTGGATATTTGGACGTTTTTCCCCGGGGTGTTTTCCTCTCATGATGAATACATATATGCACCCGGTTCTAGATTATGCCGCACAAGCCTGGACACCATGGCTTCAAAAAGACATCTTACTCCTGGATCGCATATACCGGAGAGCTTCTGAGCTTGTCATTGGTCTCGAAAATATGCCATTCGCCGGGCGACTCAGACGACTTGAAATGAGAACACTTGCACAAAGGAGAATGCGAGGTGATCTCATCCTCGCATACAAAATACTCGCTACTGTTTCCCACCCCCTGGATATATTATTCCACATTCGAACTCCAAGCAACAGCCGTGGCCATGGTTGCAAGTTGGAAATACCACATTCCAAACGGAACTGCCGCAGGTATTTTTATTCCGTACGTGGTGAGCTTTGCTTGGAATTCCCTACCTTCCGTTTTGGTAAGCTCAAACAGCTTATCTATATTCAAATCAAAACTTGACGATTATATGAGAGCTAATCCGAATTTTTCTCCAAACTATTAATAAGCTATCATTGCCCCATTGATTTTGATTTTATTTATACTTATATATATATATACATTTGTACCTATATTTCCACCCTGTGGATATTGTAAAGTTAATTGCTTTTTCAACCATAAATCTTGAATCTTAAATCTTGAATCTTGAATCGAGCTGCAAAACCTGTCACCGGAATCAGCCGGAAACAATACAACGAACGAAGCGCAAGCATAATTTTATTTGAAACCCCACTGCCACGTCTCCGATGGGATTAGATTTTGGCTTATAATCCCTTGCTTCACGCGAACCACTTCTTACAATGTTGATTAAATTTACGTAGATCTCATGGGGCAAGTTTTCACATATTTACTCTCAATATCTTGCACTCACAACTCAATTGTAGACGTTATTTTTGCTCTTCGAATTCGGCAAATGAGAGCAGTAACTACTCATCCCCAGTTTCGAGAAGACGCTCTACTCGCCGTCTTCAAAGCAAAGGGCAAAGTGCAAGTTATTAAAATGTGTAGTAACAAGAGCTTTAAGATTACTTTTGCGATGTATGTCCACCGAAATTTTAGCCTACGCAAAGATCGCTTCTTGAATTCAACCCACTCTAGATTTCATATTGTAAAAATCGACCATCTTCTAATCTGTAAACTAGGTTCAGCTAGCTTAAGCTTTACTGTCGTTCTAAGATGAATATGCTCTCTCTGTGTTAACATCGAATTTCTAATCCATTGATCCGGACTCGTGGAAATGGAGAACGGATTTGGTCTAGACATGTCGTATAACTTGAACTTGGTTTATAGTCAGTTGAGTAAATTATATATAGTCAATGCCATCTACAATATAATTGCGATTTTCTGTGTTTGAATAACGATTACAACACATAATCTAACAATTGATGTTTATCTATTTTCAGTGAAATAAAAAGTTATATTAATGGATGGACTAAGTGGTTATTTTGGGACCGTGTTTCACAAATTGTCCCATAACGTGATCGGTGCTAGTTACGGTGGTGCACTCAACTACATCTTCCAACCCGCATTCAACGAATCGATTCATCTGAAACCTTTGATCGAATGGACAAAACATCCACGGAGCTATTGGTCACAATTGAGGGAAGTGATATTCAATCCTGTAACAGAAATCAATGTGTATCGATGGGTGATGCCAATTAAGGAGCAGGATTCTCATATCGATAAGAGGATGGTTGGCAATCTGGCACGTATCCTGCTGGCTATTATATCGGTACATATCATCCTGGCATTAGTATCGCTATATTTGGTCATACGTGGTAAACTTCAAGCAAAAGCTGGAGAGTCCGACGCTTTGGAACACCACATTTCACGTGAGAGCTACACAAATTATAAATGGTCGACGAAAATAGTAAAATGTGTAAGCTAAAATTTGTTATCACTTGTGTTTAACGACGTCTTGCTTTAACCTGAAACAACATTTGGTTAGGATATTCAGGTCCCATTCTGCCAATGAGATCGACGACGCGTGAAATGGGATTTATTGGTAAAATGTGTGATTTTACATTCATCGGGAACGGAAGTTTAGAGATAATGGATGACCTCATTATTGCGGGTAATTGAAAATGATGTGGACAGCTAAATGCTAGTCATTCCTGTAGGGAAAATTGATGGAATTGAATTGATGTATACCGGACATCACGGTACAAGTTTCACGAGTTATTGACACCAAAAAACATATAGTTGCATATCGAATGTTCGTTGATAAAATAAAAATATTTTATAATTATGTAATGCCACGTGTAGTCGAGTTAAATTCCTACAATAGGCGTTAAAAACGTTTTCGAACTAATATCTCGACAGTGGGAGTTGAAGAGAGTAAAAGGCTTGGATGGGGGTCCGCATTATAGCTGAAGACTATGTGCACGTCACGAGTCACGACATTTGAATAAACGATTTATCGGCTGGTTTGATGCTGTAATATTGTAATTATTTGAGGCGCAGTGTGCCGGAGTAACCATTGATTTGCTCTGGAAAGCGTTGACGCGTTTGGTTAGGCGATGAATGATTCTATCAAGCAGCCGAACGTCCAAGTTGACCAACGGAGACCAACACTGTGATTTGGGTTCCGTGGTTGTGAGCATAAAGATTTTGCTCATTGCGAGCAGATCTTAAGCCAAAATTCCTATAAAATTACGTCACAGCCTATCCGGAATCTCTAATGTACATTTGTAAATGACAACACAATACAGATTATTCTTCATTTTGCCACGGAACTCAGATATGTTTTTTGACTCGGTCCGGTTTGCCAGAAATGATTGCGTCAGGTCATTTCAGGGCAACCAGTGGCAGCTGGAAAACGTCTGTACACTTGTCACAACATTTCCGTTTCATCAATCCAAGATTAACCACGTTACCTCCTGCGTTTCAAAACCATGAACATTTCTCCCGATGTTTCGCTGAGGTCTACCTGCCTAATGCTAATCGCGAGTCCTTCAACACAAGTGAAAAAATATCGATTAAATGCGTATATTACGCACAAAACAAATACAAAATCACATGCTTATCTTGTATGGGCAATCAAAGCAACCTCAACACTCTCCTGAACCATATACATCCCGGGTGTCATTGGGATCTAATTTCTCAATCGATTGCATACTAACCGGTAAAATTCAAGCCCACATCACGCCGGGCTAGTTTAGTCGACCTTGACAAATTGAATATCGTTCGATAGTGGCAACGTTGTTTATCTGCTCGTGTTTCCGAGATTATTGTCGTCCGAACCGTTATAACACAACCTGTCATTGGTTATTGCAACTACTGAAATCGTGCTCAATGTACACAGTTTTAGTTAAACTACTAAACCAAGGATTTCTCTCATTGCTACCGGTAGGAATCGAATATATATGTAGGTTTTGATGCGTCATGTCGTTCACTGGTATCAATCTGCTATAATATTTGTACAGTTATGTTGTAATATAGTAAAACATGTGTTCACGTTAGTTTAATACTGAGAGTAATTTTTTGAGATATGTTAGAACATTCTGAACGTTTTCTGTAGTTATGGTGATGTTTTGTCAATAACATGTGGCATTATATTTATAAAACTTGAAAATATTTGCGTTTTCACAACCTATAGCAAAGATTAAATAAACTTTCATATCTATGCCTGCGAGAATTGAAATGCGTGTAAATGATTTCCAAGTAGATTTCCAGGTACTGGTTAATCTTCAAGGTAATTCAAGAATTTTAATGTTATAAAAATCAATAATCTTAACAATAACCAAAGAATGGTAGAAAATAAAAAAATGTGTGGGTATAAAAAAGATAATCAGTTAGATTAAACAGTATACAAGTATTCTGGAAACGAAAATTTGGATAAAAATTCGTCTAATTTGGTTTAAAAAAACATGCAGGCAGTGAGCGAGGAAATGAAGAAGATAAACTGTTCCAAGTAAAACAGTCATGGACAGAATAAAAAGGCCTTCTAATATTCAGACGGGAATGGGATACCGCCAGGATATATTAATGGGTCCGACTATTTCTCGTATTTCTTCGAGTGAATAAATTGTGTAAAATTTAGTTTGGGATATGACATATTTTGTAAAGTATGTTAAGTTCTCCTCTGATTTTTAGATGGGGCAAGTCGGACGAATTCAGGTGAGCTATCCTTTTTTTATAACGTTTGTTTCGGATTCTGAGAACTAGTTATGTTGAGCGGTGATAGATTCGCTGCATAATTTCCACATCCCTCTTGAGCCACGGAGACCATGACTGCACACCGTATTCCATTCAAGATTCAAGATTCAAGATTCAAGATTCAAGAATTTATGGTCACAAAAAAGTCGAAAGTGATCAACTCGATCGAAAGCTTTAGACATGTCCAGATAACAAGCGTGGATGCTAGCTCCTTCGTCAACCGCTTGGGTCCAGTCATTTAAAACCGTCAACAAATTTGTCAAGCATGAGCGAGATTTACGAAAACCATGCTGTGCTGCAGATAACATATTTTGTGATTCCAGGTGATGAACTATATTTTCTGTCACTATCCGCTCTAGAACTTTGGATATCACAGGAAGTAGGGTGACAGGACGGTAGTTTGCCGGATCCGAACGTCTACCGCCTTTGTAGATAGGTGAAATTACCCCTGTCTTCCACTCTGTTGGCACCACTCCTTCAATTAGAGAATGTTCAAACAATTCACACAAAGGTTCACACAGCTGCTGTTCGCAGGATTTTAGTATAGTCGGAGTGATTCCATCCGCTCCAGGGGATTTCTTAGGGTTCATTCGACACAAATGTCGTTGTATAATCACTGGATTTATCTCGATCTCAGTCAGCTGTTGCGTCACTGTTGATGGCGGTAATTCTTAGGTCAATTGAATCGCTAACGGACTAAATATTTTAGCATAAAATTGAGCGAGAGCATCAGCTGTATCCTTTGCAGAGACTGTTAATCCATCGTCAGTAAGAACAGGAAACACCCCTGTAATGGAAAATGTTTGTGACAGATCGGGGAATCATAATCATGAAAAAATAAAGTTTGTAATGAATCTGTGAGAGGAAACACCCCTGGTTTCACGCTCGATCGAGCATTGACAATCCGATAAAGCAATTTAGGATTTCCTTCCATTTTCAAAGATAGAAAGCGATGGTAATTTTGCTTGTCTTCTTTGATGAGAGTGTTTACTTTGTTGCGAATTCCGCAAAATTGTTGCCATGACGCACCAGTCTTGGTATTTCTGTGTTCAAACCAAGCAGAGTTCCTTTGCCCGATCCATTTTTTCGTGCGACTACGAAGTTTAAAGCGAAAGTCGTTTACCCGTCGTTCATTAACAAATCGCGAATTTTGATATATGCTCGATTGGTCTCAAGCATGTTTTCATGATACTGGGGAATATCATGGACTGAAGTGTCACAAATACCCGTTTGAGTAGATTGAGTACATGTGTTGCTTTTTAAAGGTAGTGTTATTTTGTGGTGATGTTTTTAAACTGGAGAATATCCATACACCCAAATCTTTATCTTTACTGCAATTTTTAAGGAAATGCGAACCCAATAAGATACGTAAATTCTACTCGATTCCCCACATACATGATCCTGCATTTGGTGAAGCTAAATGGCAGTTTGTTCTTCAACAACCAGTTGGAAAGCGCATCAAGAGCTTTGTGTCATAATAGACAGCCTTCTGGGCTACAGATGCATCTCCATATCTTTATGTCGTCCGTATATAACGAAATGTTATACCGAACAAGTATCGGTATTTCGTTGACATAAACGAGGAAGATTATTGGAGCAAAGGCTGAACATCGGGGAACTCCGCTAGTTTCAGCGATTACTTTCGATAACGCAACGTGAACATGTGCCTGGCTAGTGCGATGTATTAGGTAGTCATTTAGCCAATTCAATAACATTCCGGTGATTCCAGACCTTTCAAGCTTCAGCAGTAGTAGGGTATGGTCAACCCGACAAAATGCTTTGGAGTTATCTACGTAGCAGGCGTGTATTGCTTGCCCTTTATCTACCGATTGTGTCAAATCATCCATCTTTATCAGTAAATTAGATAAATAATGAAAATTCCGTCTAAATCCACTGATTATTTTAATTTTTTTGATTAGGTAGTCAACATTGAGGTGCTCAAGTTATTTGGAAATCACAGATAAGGAATCCGTAATTAGAAATAAATAAATAAATAAATAAATAGAATTAATTATTGCACATTTCCAATCGCTAGTAATCACGCCATTCGACAGTGTTTAATTAAATAAGTATATGAGTGGTTTGTATTTCAAGTTTGCGAGTTCCTTCTATATGAGTGAGTTTATTTGGCCGGCCCGGGAGACTTTTCTGTTTTCTGTTTGAATAATGCTTGAAGAACGCGTTTCGACATGAAATCTGTTTCACTAAGAGGAACCATGGTTGAAATGGTTTGATTTTGGATGTAAATTGCTTGTTCTCTCGGGCTGAATTCAGATGAATAAAACATGGCTAAAGCCTCAGCATGTTTGCTGCAGCTGTTCTTGGTCCATCTGAAGTGTTCACAGACGAAACTCCTGGTTTCACTTTAGCTTGATCGTTAACAATACGATAGAGGATTTTGGGGTTTAACTACATCATGCGTGATATCCGATTTTGGTATTAAATCTTGTCTTGTATGATAAATTTGTATAATTTGTTCCTCAGTAAACGGATTGTTTACCATGCCTCTGATGATGGGTTATGCATATGCTGTCGCCGATACCATTTCGTACCTTTAACCATATATGAATTCGACTTCTTAGTTTAAATTCAAGGTTTTTTCTCGAGTTATTAAGGACTGATGTAGAGCTCACTCCAATTGAATTCTTGAGATGATGCATAAACCATACTAAAACTAATGTAGGTTGCGGGTTTCGGGTTTGCAGTTAATTGTGTTTTGAAGAGCATCGATTAATGTCATAATGTTGATCCATATAACTGTTTAAGTGTATCATGTTTTCTTACAGCGTCAAGAAAATTGTCAAAATGGATGACGACGTGATCAATTAGTCTCAGTGGACTTTCGAAAGCAACGTTATCAATGTCATGTTCAGTGCTTGTCAAAACAAGATCTAGGTTTGACGGTACATCGGTACCGCATATTAAATACAATGTGGTTATAAAGAGGGGGTTGTACAATTGTATAACAATGATCCATGGTGTCGACTGCATTTGGAGCTGTCCCAACAGCTACTGATTGACATGGTGGTTTCTATTGGACTTTGTGGTGCATCTATCTGTCCAATACTAAGTTTAGTCTCATTTCTCGTGTCATCAGTCTACGGCCATTTCCTTAACGTGTGTTGACCGTGTTCAACACATATTTAAGTAAGAACGTTATTTTGATGGTATTAGGACCGATGCTCTTATAATTCATAGATTTAGGGATGCGAAGCTGTGCGAGCCGACCGTGATTTATAGCAGCTTTGACTGGTCAAGATTTGATGAAGTAGGTTTCCGATTTGCTGTGGAGCCTTTGACCCTTCAAATCGAATTGTCTACTCATTTAGAACCCCGTTTCGCATGAGATTGTCTTGATCAATATCGACAGAAGGAGGCCAACAGCAAAAACAAAAGCTAATTATTTTCAATATCATTCAGATTAATTTCCTACAAAATTTTTTTTAATTTCTCAATTTAACGACTTGCATTTGGTTTTTTTCTATTCAACAAAGTGCAATATTCGGAAATCGTGGATATTCAGAGGAATATTACTGTGCATACATTTGGCGGCTTTGGTCGTTTTCATTGCTACCGTGATTTCTTATCATCACATTATGCCTCGGTTAACGAACAAGCTGGTGGGCTCTTCCAATTTGCTCTCCATATTCAATGAATCGCATGCCCGCTCATTAAATTTCATACGAGATTTCAAGCTGCGTTTCAATCAATCACTTCACACAAGTCTACAATTCGTGGAACCCAAAACATCGGTGAGTATTTTGAAATATTTTGTCACTTAATCGGGAATATTAAAATGCCCTGTTAGAAAATGAACTTTTTTCTATTCCTTGATACTTGTGAACAAGAAAATGCAAATTTATATCATATATATATATATATATAGTCCTTATACGAATATCCTGTGTTGTTGTACAGCTACGAGCTTTTTATATATAAATTCTGGAATTTTCATTCTTGAACCTAGTCACCATGGTTAATAATCAATATCATTCACGTTGTTGATATTTTGGAAATACTTTACCATTAAAGAATTACGTTTTCACGCGAAGATATTGAGTGTTGAATCGCCCCTAGTTCGAAAAAGAAGTGTTAAAATTTAGCTTTGCTATATTTCTATTACATTGCACCGGGATATAAGCACTTTGTGATTCTATATTTCTACATCGTGGTTCTTTGTAGGAAACCTATTTAACAGTGGCATACAATCATAATTGTTTTATACTTTTCTAATGTTTCAAGGCTCAATGAAACCGATCTTACTGTCTTCACATGATGACGGCAAACGGCCTGAAACAAGTTGAATTGTGTGAGTGAAATGGATGTTAGTGGTTTGTAGACGCCGCAAGCGCTTGGCATGAAACAGTTTGTGATTATATATTTGAACATTGTGTTTCGTTTTGCAAACTTAATTAAACATTGGCTACAAAGTCTAACTTTGTTTACCACGTATCCGCTTTTAGAAAGCTCACTGAACCTATTCTTACTGTCTCTGCTTGATGACAGCAAACAGCCAGAAACTAGTTATGGCATGTATACTTGCCGGGTATGTTATCATGACATTACGTTGTTCAAACAACCAAGTTAATAATGATGGAATGCTAACGTTATTGAGCTGACGTGCTAAAATACCTCAATGAATAATTGAGTCATTTTCCGCTTATATCAGCGCAGTCAACTTGATAGTCGTTGGAGCGAATGCTCACATGCCGACGTAAGTGTCGATCGACTTATTTACCGTAATTTACAGCTCTCGAGTTGTAATTCAATGTGTACTAAAAAGCTCAACTTAAATCGATCTATGCTTAATAATGTTACATTCCAATTAACTGATTCTCAAAACGTCTTTTTCTCATTCTCTGGTCAAATAGCAGATCAAACAAACGCTACAGAATCACACGGTTAGCTACATACTTGACGTGTTCATAATTGAAGCAATCTTGTCCGAGTTGAACACACTCAAACAAGCAAAATCGGATTTGATCAGCGAGATCCAGCCTCAGCTGCAACAAGCACGAACGGCTTCGGATGAGTTGTATGATTACGTGGTTTTGATTGTCGACAAATTCAACGCGCTCAGTGAACGCACAGCAAACTTCTGCTTGGCGAACAACTGTGTTCACATACACGTGGGTAGCTTTTTGATTTTTCACGCTATCATATGTAGCTAATTTCCATTTCCACTTTTCTCGCATTAGTATGACATCATCGACAACATGACGTAATCATACCATGCTGCAAGATGGGTGAGACAGTTTAATTTGGTCATCAGTTAGCTTATAGAGCTATAATCGACTCGTGCCTGTGGGATGAATAACGAAGTGCGAAAGCTCATTCACCAACGAGCAGACTAAAAACCTACCTAAATTCATGTAAACTAATTTATTCAGAACAAAGAATGCTAGGTGCATGAGGATAGGTTTGTCAATGTATTGGTACATAATCCGATAATGGCCTCGGTTAATTGGACTACTGAGATTCAAGATTCAAGATTCAAGAATTTATGGTATAAGAAAGCTCGTACCTGTACAACACCACAGGATATTCGTATAAGGACAATAAATATATATACAAAATAAATTGAGTCATTAGGAAGATCGACAGTTTTGTAGTTACAAAAATGTCATGTATTGTCGCTGTATGATGAAAAAAAAAATGTTTCGTTTGGAAAAAGATCATGTTATATAAACGGGATGCAGGGTGGAAAAACGACGCATAAATATATCCAATTTGTTCCTGAAAAACCCTTTCACTGGATGATTGGACAACATCTGACGGTAGGGAGTTCCATAATAAACAAACGCGCACCGAATAGAAGAACATTTACTCTCTCGAACCGACCACGCTTATGTGAATTAAGTGATGAGTTCAAATGAGATGTAAGATTTTCGTGTGTTTGCAAAGGGGAATTTGGTTTTAGATGAACTCGTCGATTATCAAGAAACATTCTTTGAAGAACATCATCTGGCAATTTCACAAACAATTATTTATCGACAAATAGAAGTTACGGTTAAAAAAGAAGAATATATAGGTAAACATACACATAAATACATGCATACATACATGCCTATATACATACATACATACATACATACATAAATACATACATACATACACACATACATACATACATACATACATACATACGTACTTACATACATACATACATACATACATACATACATACATACATACATACATACATACATACATACATACATACATACATACATACATACATACATACATACATACATACATACATACATACATACATACATACATACATACATACATACATACATACATACATACATACATACATTCATACATACATACATACACACATACATACGTACATACATACATTCAAACATACATAAATAAATACATAAATACATAGATACATACATACATTCAAACATACATACGTACAAACATACAACATATATATCTATTTATTATACATAGAATAAAATCTGTCATTCACAGGTGCCAATAAGTCACAGTGTGATCACCCGACATCAAATCCCGACTGATCCCGCTTACTGTGTTTCGGATACAATAGATCCAGAAATCATTTTCAATCACTTCAATGAATTATTAATTGAATTTCAAGGATATTTTCAGCTAGTAAGTGATTGATGAGATTGTGTATATCAAGCACATTCTATATGTTGCAACTGTCCCGAAATCTTTTCCTTTTTAGGCTTCCAACGGAAGACTCTTCACTTTATACGAAAGTCACATGAGACGCTATGCGGCGCACGTTGACATACTTTCTGAGTTCGCTGCTACATCGATTAACGCCACAAGTGTTGCGATCGAGGATAGATTGAAAAAGTTCTCAAGTATTGCTATTGGTTTCGTGAAAGCAACCATGACGATCGCATGCTCGTTGATTATTTTTATTACCTTGTTCTTTTTGATGAATGCTCTATGTAAGTTTATCACACCATAATCGTTTTTTTCTTAACACTTGTTGATTTCTTGTGATATAATTGATTATATGCGCGCATTGAAATTCCGAATGTTTTAGCGCGCAAACAGATCAATTCTAAGTGCTTTCATATATCTTTTGCAAATGTCTTTGTAGCTGATCCATTCTTTATTGTTAATGATTTAATGGATGTTTAAAATCAGCTATTAAGTTGTTTCACTGAAGTCATAATATTCGCTATCTTTGACGGGTCAACTTGCATACATTGGAACGGTTATCCATATTGTCGTTTTAATCCCAAAGATAAGATCAGCAATCGCTTTTCTGAGAAACACTACAGGCGATTGTTGTTTCTGCTTGCTGTCATGAATATCGCTGCTTTTCCGTCGATTATCGCGTATGGTATTGCTGCTGTCAAGCTGACTCTGTGGGATTCTGAGATCTGTGAAAACTTGGAAGACACCAGATCAATCCAAATTACGGATCATATCATTGAAGCGTACATGAATAATGCGTGGTTCGGATTGCAACGCAGCTATGAGGCAAATCTGACATTGCATACATTGGATTTTCACAGAGTGATGGACACGGTTATCAATGTTTGCGGCAACGCTTCAGGAGCGGGATTTATGGCAATGTGTAACTATCCCTACAGGATAATTCCTAAGATGGAAATGGAACAAGTGCAACAATGGATACGGTGTGTTTTCGAAAATTGGAATAATTTGATTATGTGGTTTTATTAAATATGCGCTAAATACTGGTATCATCTCAATATTACATCCATTTGCTGAAGTAATAATATGTTGATACAGGAAGTTTAATCAGTTCTATCATTCCCGGGTAGTCGTGACACATAATAGTTAACTTGTTTAACTACTACTTAGATGAAGCAAACCGACGCATGTTTCGTATTCTTTTCAGTAATATATATATATGTGTGTGTCTACATTAATTTGTCTACGATAATAAGATATGTAGTGGACTGACCACTACAATAATGTCCCCAAAAATGTTGGAGAAAAGGCACAGGAGATGAAAGGTTTATCGCGGTAGCCAAAAGGGTGCACGAAGGTACATGGTAGCAATCACGGAACACGAATCATCGGAAAGTGTGTTATCAAAGTCAATTGTTATGTACAGTAGAACAATGGTGCATGGGTTTATGGCAACGACCGAGCTATAGTGAAGAGGTGCAAAAAGCATGCAAGAGATATACCGAGCGATAATAACGTGTTAAATACCTGCTACATAATTCGCAAATGTGCCGTTCCGGACCCTACTCACTGTGGAGATGGCGGATTACGGGTAAATACTTGATTTACGTGGTCATTATCAAATATGGTGGGGTTGCCATGCTGTTTCATGCTGCACGTACCCACTGGCTTTCGGTCATACTACTTTTTCCGTAACAAACGTAATGCACGAACGAATGCCAGGATGGGAAAGATTGCGTATGGTGTGACTGATGCGTCGTCTAAAAGCAGACAGGGTAAGTAGTCGGAAAGCGCTTTGCGATAAGTCGCAAAGGATATTGCCCAGCCATCGGGCAAGGACAGAGGTGTGATGAAAGAATAGGCGTCCCAGAGCTGTGTGATCTCGGCATCAGTAGCTTGCACCGCAGCGATTTCGCTGCGGTCGAGGGAGAGTGAACAGTCTATCAAGCACGTTGTAGAGATAGGAATTGTTGCACCCAGGATATATCGTATGTCGGTCGTAAAATGACTGACAAAATCCTGGTGCATAGTTTCTCTAGGAGAGTACCTACCCGACGATCCGTTGATTGATGTACGAGGGGCTTACAAGCAGTAAACAAAGTAAACTGTCTGCCCTGTAGATTGTGTTCTAACACTACTTGTGAATTGATAAACAAGTGTAGTTGTGTGATGCATATGACGTTTTGATGTAAAACGTGTTAAAGGAGGTAACAAAATATCCTGAAATAACGCCGATGTAAATCGTGAAAAGACGTACTGGAAAAGAATCTCGAAATGTGCGTGGATATTGGGCTTACCAATTGTAGTACACGAAGGATTCGTGGATCACGTCGGGCTCACCAATTTGTAGTGGACTGACCACTACCGTAAAGTCCACAATAATGTTGGAGAAAAGGCACAGGAGATGAAAGGTTTATCGCGGTAGCCAAAAGGTGCACGAAGTTGCAGCGGAATCCATTACGGAACACTAATCAACGGAAAGTGTGTTATCAAGGTCAATTGTTATGTACAGTAAAACAATGTTGTTACAGATATATGTATTTTATGATATCTTTGTGTTATTCTGCTTAATTATGGCATAAGTAAAACACATGATTAATTTTTATGGATCAGATGCCAGACGCTGCCCGACAAATGCACTCCGATGGTGACGGAAGTTACTGACGGGAGCTACTGAGCAATCGACTGCTTGTTTGAGGTGGTAACTAGAGTTACCGTCAGTAGTAGAAAGTTTCGCCGTTGAACCACAAATTTCAACTTGTAAACCTCCTTAACGCTTCAACCATTGGCAAGTCACACAGAACACTGATTCCTTTCTGTCGGCCTCTGGTATCATATTTTCAAGGCTGGTTAAATTCTCACCAAATAACACGCATATCCATTTATTTATGATAACCAGGCAATCATTTTCCCAAATCGTGATATCACAATTCATTTCGGGTTGCATTAGTTTACAAATTCTGAAGTACAAAAATTAATCAGCTTAGGTAACTTACCGTGCCCATGAGTAGAAAGGACAAAAACATAAATGATTGCGAGTGATCGGCACTATGTCTAGTGAATGAACTTTTAGCATCGGTACCGCTACGGGCTATTGAAATTCAAAAATGACATTTCAAAAAAGGTAAATCAATGTGACTTGACACCACCCCCTGCGGGTAATTGATGTCAGATATAGAACCCAGTGTGGACCTACTCCACCCAAACCAACGGAAATGTGGAAAGTTGAAATTGAGACAGATATAGCAAAGTATTTGAATATATTCGAGACCGATCGGGAGTCCATAATCATGAAAATAGAGTTTGCAATGAATCGGTTGATAGCATACCTATCCCGTAAAACCTACATTGCTACGGAAACGATGACAACAGATCCGTGGTTCGGTCATGTCTGCAGGATGGATCCCAGTTCGCATACGAAGGTAGCCATGCACTGGCATCCGCAAGGTAAACGAAAAAGGGGACGGCCCAAGAAAACTTGGCGCAGAACGTTGGAACGCGAACTACATGCACAAGGATTCACGGTGCAGACGGCAAAGGAAGCAGCGACAGACCGGAACCACTGGCGTGAAGTTGTCTTCGCCTCATGTGCCACCCGGCACGGAGAGGACTGAATGAATGAATGAATATATCCTCTGACACTCAACTCAGCTCCTGGTCTACACGCCTCAATCTGTTTGACTCGTCGGAACTTCTTCCTCTGGGAGCAGAAGGGGCTGGTGCCTCAAAACCACTTTGTTTCGGTCCACCCTGGAGAAAAAAACCCTTATCTCAAACCTTCACTACTCTGAGGCTACATATAGACTTGATAAAGGCTTCAGGGGGACACTTCATTCCGCTTCTGTGGATAAAAATCCTGACAGTAATAAATACCGGTTAAAAGCTATGACTTGACTGGCGTAGAGCGAAACGCCCAGGGCTGCTTCTGACGCTGGGAGAGATCTTCAGATCTCGTTGGATCAATACAACTCGCCTCAAGATGGTAAGCTCCAAGCCAATGAGGTGCATTCTCGCCGCGGTCTGCTATCCTCATCAAGTGCATGGGGATTAAGAAATAACCGACAAGGAGACTGTATTGTTTCCGCATCAGCAAAACGAATTACTAACCTAAACAGATCATCTCTGGAACTGGGAATCTGGATTTCTTTAGAAAGCCTTGAATATCAGAGGCGTAAGATAAACAGATGTGATTAACAATAAGCTAAAAAGGCTGAAGGTCGACGTGGCTACCCTGGTATACTAACCATAATATCATCTCTCATCTATCTCTTCGCCATTTGCTCCTCCAATGCTGGCCGTAGGATTGTGCCCCACAAGAGATGCGTGACACGAAGATCATTACGCTAGTTGAGAATAAGGGTGATAGAGGCGACATCAACAATTACAGACTGATCTTCTTTTTGAGTGTTGTGGACAAATTGTTGAAGCTTCACCAACGTAGGTTTTACCGCACCAAATGACTGGTGAGTCTAGGATCCACCTTATTTGTATATGTGAACACAATCTTACCTTGCAATTCAAAAATCTTTCAAAACCGATTCCATCAAAACCAGTCCATCAAATTCAGTTAAAAAAACTTAGGTTGAGTCACATTTTCCACATGTGGTCAGAAGAAAACTCGAAATAACGACTGGTTCGAAGCAAAAGTTTCTGAGATGAGTACTATTTGGGACGAGAAACGTTCAGCTTTCTAAAGTTCAAATATATGCTGAAAAATAAAAACTTACGAATTCTCCAATTAGCCAGAAATAAGATCCAGTAGAAAGCTAAATAGTGTGTAAGTGTCTATGGCACAGAAATTAGTCTCAGTTTCCGAGAAGCTGTGCATACTGGAAATTTAGACGGTATGTATGATGGGATCCAAAAAACCATTAGTCCAAAAAATTAAATAAGATCACATTAAATAACTCTCTGGTAACCGGATTGTCGACAAATCTAAGCAGATGGAAAGATGGGTCGAGCATTTCTCTTCTCTTCAATCTAGGGACCGCAAGGTTTTACCACATGCACTTGAAACTGTTTAGCACGAGTCAACCATTGATCATCTATATACTCTGCCTGCCAGATGCTTTGCTGGCGATGAGCAGATCGAGCTCTTGTTTGCTGAACGCAGTCATTCGAGAAGCTGTGGAGCATGAAAACTTCATTCGCTTGTGATGTAAATCCATGCTCAAAATTGCACGTAAGATGCCAACAACTACAACAACACCCATTTTTACTTATACATATTTCTATGTACAAATATTCATATACCAATGATCGTATAATATCGTTAGTATCTAATATTACATATCCAGCATCAATTAATTTCATTAGGAATCCAAGTGTTAATTGAAATGTAATTTCTAGCGTCTCATTTGCTTTGTTCGTTATTCCATACTGCATTAAATATTTATGTCACTTCAGAAACGATATAAGTTTTTTGCAAGACAAGATGGCAGCTGTTCTCAGGAAAGAAGAAATCATTCAAAGAATGACGAATTCCATTGAACCAAACTTCGAGGTTAGCTATCGATATCCAAACAACCCAAATTGTTTGTTCATACTTCATACAAATGCTCATCATTTTCTACATTGTAATAAATTCAATCAATCAAAACACTCAACTAAATTAACTTATGTAAACCTGAGTAGTTTGACAACCTTTGTAATTATGGAGTAAATGATATACATATATGGAACCCCAGATAATTAAGAAAATAAGGATGGTATACTATAATGTGAATGTCACTCCAGTGGCAATATATAGAATCTTAAACCTGGCCTCAATATGAGTAACTTATTTAAAATGTTAACTTATCCGTTCGTCTCTGCTACACAACAAGTGCAAAATGCTGATGACAAGCAAAGAAATGGCAGGTATATTTTCAAATTTAACCATTGCATTCATGTTCACTTATACCATAATTCATGGAAATATGTCAAAGGCGAATAACACCGAAAGCACAATAATACAATCCAATAAAATAATCTTGTACAATTTATTTCAATCCAATCTATTCTTGGAGAGAATTGAGACGCAAGCCAGAACGCTAGTGTCTGCATTCTATGTATGAGGTTTGGTTGTGCTCCAGTAACTAGCGTACGAGAAACGGAATCATTAGTTACACGGAGTTTTGATAAACGGGAACTTCGTAGTTGCGTGTCTCGCTCGATAAATACCAGATTTTCAGGAAAATTTTCTAATACTTTTCCGTCGAATCTTTAGGTGTCACAGTGATTTTTCTTCTATTAACAGAAATGTTTTTCAAACATTCAATTGAATTTCATAAGCGGTGACGTGGCAGAAAATGTGACTAAATTCTTGAAGCTAATCATATTTGAACTATTCGAGCCAAACGAAGAGGCGGATGATTTTATTAACGCATACAAAGTCCTATTGTCTCTCCAAGATCTACATGAACAAACAATACAGAGCCTTCGTGGAGACTTAAAAAAGTTACAAAGCACTTGGAGTGATGAAAACCTCAAGACCTTGTTGAATACCATGATTCAAGTGAGTTTGGCTTGTCGGTGAAGGCTATTTTGCTCCACTTCAAATAACCGGGTTACTCTGAAAGGTGATACAAATATTTTCAAAAAAATAATTTTTAATAATGAAAGGGAAAATGTACCTTAAAAACGCAAAATAGCACTCGATTTCCTGTGCGCTTCTGATACAAAAATAGTAACAATAGACGTAAAAACTTTTTTAGTTGATAATTTATTTCTGCTAAACCGTTCACAATCACAAACTAACATACCAGTTTTTCTTACCCGCGCGGCATCGATTTGCACTAAACTTTCATCACGAAATGGTATTCTAGCGGTTCACGTGGCCACTATAACAGCGTGCGGTATGCACGTGCGAAACTGAAATGCTTGCACACGTTTCTCAGTTATTTCTCAGCGTGGGACATTATCAGATTGAGTCTGTATAAGACTTTGTCTTCCTCGATTAAGGTATACCTGGTAACCAGCGGATACCAACAATGGAAGTAAAGGCGAGTTTCAAACATTGGCCCGTTTATAATCCTATAATAGAAGCAATGACACAATTGAAGTTATTAGTGAATAATCGGTGCTCAGGAATTAACTTGGTGTGGAAGCGGCGTGGACAACTAATGAAAAGATAAACTCTTTCCTCTTATCTGTTATTGTAAGTGCTCTAACATCGCTCAGAAATGAGTAGCAGCTAATTGTCTGACATTAAACCGTGATGCGACTGCATCGGTTAAACTTCAAGTAACATTGAAAACTAAAAACGAGCTGAATATTAATGAAATTCCAATCAAAAATGGTTTCAACTACTAATCCTTTATTCTCACGGGTAATTCATTTTATGGAATAGAATAGGTAATATTGTCATAAATATTTTGTTTGTTTGCAATTCAACAATTAATAATATAGCTTTTACAAGATTGTTTTTACAATTAAGCCGTCCTTTATAAAATGGAGTTTGATTCGTTGTCACACTTTGCTTTATTTGCCGTATTAATTACGGCAGATCGTTTCTGTGTACTTTGAAAGGATAAAGACAGAGCAATGAACATCACAGACAGCCAATATGAATAACTTTATACTCAACCGAAATAATTTTTCTTGTAGTGTAATCTACACTCCAGTTAAATACTTATTTTGAGTTAATACACGGGCCCTGGCGAGTCATTTTGTCACAAATATTTATCCAAATTTCCCATTTATATAACACGCCACTGTGAGCGGTAACATTCTTTACTGGGATAAAATTCCAAACACAACAGACAATTAGAGAATAAACGTGTTGGAAACAGTCAAAGCGTTGTTCAGATGGTGTTCGCCGAGCTTGTGTTGTTGGAAGTTTTTTGTCAAGCTAGATGACATCATCAGCAAAACTTCTTTCGAAGTGACTTCTTCGTGTCTTCGTACGGCTAACCGGTGTTCATGCAGTCTTGTGCTTAGCTTGCGACCGGCTTGTCCGATGTAGTTTTTCCCGCAATCTCTGCCCAACCCAATGTCATTGATTTCAATACATGTTGATCAATTCCGACAGAAATTCGATTAGGACAACGCGAAGATTATAACCAAAGAAAAGAATCGACGAGCTTGAGAATTAACCGAAGCCTGTCACTCAACAACGACCTCAACTAACCAGCACCTACAATTGGCTGAAACCTGTGGACCAATGAAAACTCGATGTACGAGAATACAACATATGAATTCCACCAACCACTGGGAGTGATGACGAACGGTTAGACGGACCTTATAAAAACCAATGAACACCAATTATATTCACCTCGTAAGACGTTTTGCTGATGATGTCATCTAGTTTGATGACGAAACGTCCAACAACAACTACTCAAGGTCGGCAAACTCTAACTGAACAACATCCTCATCCTGAGCTACTTATATTCTCATCCATTACTGGTCGATCAAAGCTTGAATGATTCGTTTGTATCGTAGCTGGTTGGCAACGTAAAGCTCGCGTATCACTTTACTCGGAATGCTTCTGTGAAAAGGACATGGTGTTCGAATTTAGCAGCGAGAAACAGCTTTGTCTTCCAGCCCCATTTGATCTAAATATTGACCCTAGCCAGGTGTCAATGTGTCTTGTGAGTTCACTATAAATTAGGTAGAGTAAGAACAACGAAGGTAATTATTTAGCAAAGCGGACAAAATATAAGACATCATACTGAGTTGCCCGATGATAATAATGTGCAGAAAATATTCCTAAAAACGATTTTCTCCTCTTGATTGGTTACCTGATCGTGATGTACTTGAAAATTTAAAGTTTTTCACGCTTTTAGCAGCTGATTAGCCCTAGATAATTCTTGAATCCCATAGCACCCTCTGGGGAAACAAACGTGGTTTATACCGTTGTACCCTCACGACTTGATCATGGTAACTTTGTCAATGTGCATTTTTGATGTAAGTCACGAAGCAAATATTAGGCAGAGATAATGCATGGGTTATTTCAACACTATTTGAACTCAGCTATAAATGCATGAAGTAGATGACATTTTGCGCGCTTACTGGGCGACAATGCAATGCTAAATTTCACAAGCAAACATATGGCAATTGAATATTCAGCATAACAATCAAATGTTTCGTAAAGGTAATTTAACGCAAATGCTCATTTGCGTGCATTTTCATCACACACACCGGCTTCTTGCTTTTTTCAGTCATCAATTATGAACAGTACAACTAGGAAACAGTGGACAAATTGTAAACAAAGTGTGCATTCGTAAGTCACTGTTGAACAAAGCAGGCACGAACAAGCTGCCCAAAATATGTAGATAGTATTTAAACCCTGGATCACGGACAAAAATAACCAACTGATTTCGTCGCCTTCAGTGCTGTCAGACTAACACAAGAGGCGTTCGCTTTTCGATATACCATGGTTGGTCGAATTCAAAAATTTTCTAATTCGCCACAAATGCATCAGAGGAAGTGATTATTTGAATCCACATCAGAGATGAGCTGGTATAGCTCTATTCAAAAGAAATATTCAACCTCTGCAGCACACGTGTTGTGTGCCTCCACTTTCTTAATTATATGTGTAACGTGCTCATTTATCAATCAGCATAGGGTTATCGCACGTCATCGACTCAATTCCTTTCGTTAGAATGCCAATGCTGCCGATGATCTGAGCTATAACTGAAGCAATAACACTGATAATCTTGGTACCTAATATCTTGATAATCATGTAACATTCGTTGTAAACGATTTGGTCAGGATAGCAATCGGAATAACCGACGAGTGCTAAATATGATGTAGATTTGAATTCTTCTCTCAGTGTTAAATTACTGGTTCTTCAAATACTACTATTCTACACGTTTCAATCATATTCGAACTCCAGCAGACCAATGAACCTGCTGAAGCGCTGATGCAGGCAATTTGGAATGATCATGGAAGCGCCCTGATGTCACAACACGATGCGTTAGATCTACAGGGATTTCAACCAGTCCTAAGAGAAATTTCCAATTGTACCGAACTGCACACGGTTTACGAAACTTTGTGGACTCCGCTGTGTAGTTCCCGAGGCTGGATGAATCAATTTGGTGCTTATTCATTAATTTCCAATCTATATTTCTTCTTAATTGACATTTTGATTTTGCTTTTGATTCTCAAATGACAATAATACATGTGCACTTCAACTGCTGTTAATGCAAACTTTTGTTAAAATATTTCTATTTATGTGAATGGTTGAAGCAGAAATTATTTGTAAACAGCATGCGTATTTTGAGGTGAAATGTTCCAATGATTGATTGCCATTGACGACATTAGTAATGGTAACGTGCATAATATTGACGGATGAAAACAGATTAGTGAATCAGTATTGCATTTTCAATACGGATCAGGGAATACAGCTCTACTTTATTCTTTTTATTAGTAAACCACGTAAAATTACTCAAAGAGAAGCTTCTTCAAGATCGTTTATGGAAAGAAATATTCTGCTGTTTAATTTATCACTATTCATTTTGAAATTGGTAACGGTTTACGAGCCACGGAGCCGTTATATTATGTTTACGGTAGCTTTCTCTGTGGATGTTTTATCTATCATTTGTGATGAAAGTTCATACCTCGCATAATATCTAAGCTAATTTTGATTTTGTTATTAGTGCCGCTTTTTGATTCCGTCATAAACATAAATATAAATAGGGTGTATAGAATATTCAGTAGTAATCTCGAACCACCTAGTATACGAATGTGAATTGCACTGGCAAAGTATGTCAATCATTGCTTTCGTGTGATATGCTAAACATCACGAAAAAGTGAAGTTCTGAAATCACTGAGAACAAATAACCAGAACGCTGATTGTATTTTCGAAAATCAATCACATTTATGCTGATCACTTAGATTTAAATTGCTTAGACTCCAGTAAAATGTGTCCACACTTGGGAACATTATGCAGATTAAGCTACGGTGTGATTCCGTTATTCGTTCAGAAACTAACGATTTTAGGGCCCCTCTCTTTGTTGAAATTAATCAGCAGATGGTCACCACAGTTCAGATGCAGATGGATAAGAATAAATCGGTTGGACGGTATGGTATAAAACCGGCCATTCTTCAACCGCTTGGAACCATAATTAGCATTACGTTCAGCAAACCGTTTGCAAATAAGTTAATTCAAGATTAATCACCTGATGATTGGAAACGAACGGCGATGGTAGCCAGACACAAAAAGGGTCGCGGTTCAGAATTATGCAACGATAGACCAGTGAGCATGACTAGAATTGTTTGCGATTGATAGAAAAACACAATTCGACAACAGAGATGTAGACATTCGGTAGCCAATTCTCTACTTTGTGATGTTCAGCGCGGATTCTGGAAAGGAATGTCCTGCGTACCAAATCATTTGAGTTTTTTCGGATGAAATGACATTATGGTCCGATGAACGAAGATTAGTTATAGTGTTAAGTTGATTTTCAGAAGGCCTTTGGTTTAGTTAAACATAGGTACGTTCTGCACAAGCTAAGAATATGTGGCATCACATGTGAAATACATAGTTGGTGAGACAGTCTCTTAACCAATCGCACTAACTTTGTTTGGATTGAAGAGCTGAGCTCTGACGAATTGAGGATACTCAGCAGAGTGCATCAAGACTCAGTGCACGGCCCATTACTTTTTTTTAATTTTGTAAATAACTGTCATCCTGCTTGCAATTACTCTGTTTCCTGTTTGCTAATAATGTTATGTTCTTAGGATCCGTCAGCAGAGAAACACTTATCTGAGATTTAGAAAAATTAATTGAATGAAGAGAGACATGTGACTTGCCACCAAATTTGAGAAAGTACTACGTTCTAACGACCGATTCGGCAACAACACAACTAGAAGTCGACAGAGAAACCATCAAAATCGCTGCGGCTCAGAAAGTGACAGATATCCGCCCTACTATTACAGATTTTAAGTTGTCTACTAAGTCTGTAGGAGCAGCAAGCAAGGCTCACAGGAAAATATTTAGATTACGCTCAGCGTTGTCATGCTGAAAACCATTTTTGTCGTGCGACCTCACTTAAAATACTGTGTTTAATCCGAAAAAGTTACTTAAAAAAGATTGTTTCACGAGTGTCTTCAGCACCCTGTGACTAGGATTGCTAAGTATGCGATATGTGAAAACTATGATGCGAGGTTCGAAGAACTCTCTCTATTCTCACTAAAGAGGCCACGTCTAATAGACGACTTAATAAAAGTCTCTGAGAATCTGATTGGTCACACGTGAGGTATTATAACGAAATTACTGAGAGTTGTTCCGAATACTACAAGTTATAATCCAATGAAACTTCTTAATGCTAGATATAAAATACTGATACATGAGCATTTTTATGAATCCGTGTGGTCAACCACTGAAATAAGCTTCCAGATGGTATAATGAATCTACTAAGCGTGTTAAGGTTTCATAGAAATTTAGATGCAATCTGGCATACCCTGTTTCATAATATTGTCAGAAAATAACTTACTGATAGACACGTCCAAGTTCGCGTTGGCAGCACCTTATCCAGAAAAATAGACGTCACGAGTGGAGTTCCGCAAGGCTTGGTGCTTGGACCCCTTCTATTCTTGGTGTATATGAACGATATAGTAGAGGATATTGGATGCAACTTCATACTATTTGCCGATGATATTAAATTATGGAAACGTGTCAGGTCTGTTAATCACTGTATGGCATTACAACGGGATCTAAGCATTTTATTTCGCTGGTCCCAGTTAAATGGGTTACCATTTAACCCCGCGAAATGTAAAATGCTGCAGCTTGGGAAATCTCTGCACCTCACGTATCAGCTTGGCACGCAAGATCTGGTCTGGACCACAGCAGAAAAAGATCTTGGTATCTGGGTTTCGTTTAACCTTAAGCCTGGACAGCATTGCCGGATGGTGTACAATAAAGCTTGCCGTATCTTGAGTCTTCTCAAAAGAATATTCCGGATTTTTACGCCCGAAACCCTACCCCGGGTAATTAACACGTATATACGTCCTGTTATGGAATATTCCATCCAAGCCTGGGCACCATGTCTGAGGAAGGATATCGAACTACTCGACAGGATTCATCATCGTGCTACAAAGTTGGCCTCCCGGTACAGAAATTTGCCTTTCTCAGAGCGAATGTTAAACCTGAAGCTACACGATTTTACCCAACGGCGGATACGCAGTGACCTTATGTTGACCTTCAAAATCCTGCATTCTGTAAACCATCCCCTTAAACACTTGCTAAAGCCCAATGACCTTACTCGAACACGAACACATTCAAAGGCTTTAAGCATTCCGCATTCTCGATTGGATATACGTCGTAATTTCTTCTCCGTAAGAGTTTGTTTCACTTGGAACTATTTGCCTGAAGAAATCACACGATCAGAATCTGTTGAGGTTTTCGCTTCCAAACTCGATGAGTTTATGACGAACCATGCGGTATGCGAGTGTCCCTATTGATTTTCGAGATATTTTATATTTTTTATATATTTTTATATGTTCCATATACCTTGTCATCCTATGGTTATTGTTAAGCTTAATGCTTTTTCTACCATACAATTTTCTGAGTTTCTGAGTTTCTAGTAACAAAAAATTGTATTGTTCACGCATTTTTGTATTATTGCCTGAATTGATTACTTCTCGCCATGCTGGTACCGACAACCTTTACAATACTCTAGGATATGAATTGTATACTCCATATCAATTTGTTCGGTGCTCAACCATCGAAGGAAATCTGGTGCGTGATTGGCATTTAGCCTCCATCGGCCCAGTGCCACATTAACTAAAAGCTAGATTCAGGATTCAAGATTTATGGTTGAAAAAGCAATTAACTTTACAAGAACCACAGGGTGGAAATATAGGTACAAATGTATATATGTATATATATATATATATATATATATATAAAGTGTTGCTCATCTTGTTCAGTTGGTTGATATAGACGAGCATTTTGACCAAGCAATTCTGAAATTAAATTGGTCAAAACCGAGAAATTATGAATCCTACTTAAATGGTAAGTAAATGTGTAAATGTGTATGAATTACGGTAAAAGGTTATCGTGAACAAATAACCAGAAATAGGCTAAGACCCAAAACTTGCATTTTCATGCATTTGCCCAAACCTACAATGATAAAGACTCGATTTTGTCGGTTATACTGTAACAAATATAACCTTTTCTTTGATATCATATGTAATATTCAGCAAAGAGAATACCAAAAACATGATTGCTTTCCATTGTGCCGTGTTTAGAAATGCGTGTGCAATTATGTGTTAATGTAATTTGTTAGATCATTCTTACAGTGTTATCCAACAGAAGCTAACAAGATTCAAGATTCAAGATTCAAGATTCAAGATTCAAGATTCAAGATTTATGGTTGAAAAAACAATTAACTTTACAATAACCACAAGGTGTAAATATAGGTACAAATGTATATATGTGTATAAATAAAATCGAAATCAATGGGACAATGATAGCTTATTAATAGTTTGGGGAAAAATTCGGATTAGCTCTCATATAATCGTCAAGTTTTGATTTGAATAAAGATAAGCTGTTTGAGCTTACCAAATCGGGAAGGGAATTCCAAGCAAAGCACACACGTACCGAATAAAATACTGCGGCAGTTCCGTTTGGAATGTGGTATTTCCAACTTGCAACCATGGCCACGGCTGTTGCTTGAAGTTCGAAGGTGGAATAATATATCCAGGGGGTGGGAAACAGTAGTTAGTATTTTGTATGCGAGGATGAGATCACCTCGCATTTTCCTTTGTGCAACTGTCCTCATTTCCAGTTGTCTGAGTCGCCTGGCGAATGACATATTTTCGAGACCAATGACAAGCTCAGAAGCTCTCCGGTATATGCGATCCAGGAGTAAGATGTCTTTTTGGAGCCATGGTGTCCAGGCTTGTGCGGCATAATCTAGAACCGGGTGTATATATGTATTCATCATGAGAGGAAAACACCCCGGGGAAAACGTCCAAATATCCGCCGTAGCATGCCGAGCAGCCGAGACGCGCTTTTGTAAACGGTTTCGCATTGTAGACCATTTTTCAAACTGCCGCAAATCCAGACACCGAGGTCCTTTTCTTTTTCGGTGTACTCCAGGTTAATGTTGCCGAGCTTGTATGGATAGGAAAAGCCAAGGTCACGACCGATCTGAATCATCTTCTACTTTTGTATATTCAGTAACAGTTTATTTTCGGTTGACGAGTTTAACAAAGCAGTCAAATCATTTTGCAGCAAGATAAAATCGTCAGCATTTCCGATTAGCCTCCATACTTTTTTATCGTCAGCAAACAAAACCATCTTACTATCATTGGTAGTGGTATATCGTTCATATAGACTAGAAACAGTATTGGTCCAAGCACTGAGCCTTGTGGAACTCCGCCAGTGATATCGATGTTCTTCGATAATAGGCCGTCCACACAAACTCCGATGTGTCTGTTGCTGAGGTAATCTCTTAGTAATTCGTATAGTCTTCCAACAACACCGTGTTTCTTTAGCTTGTTCAAGAGTAAATTGTGATCAACTCTGTCGAACGCTTTAGAAATGTCCAGGTAGCACGCATGAATACAGCCCCCCGCATCTACAATCCTCGTCCAATCGTCTAAGCTTGTCAGCAAATTTGTTAGACAAGAGCGATTTCTGCGAAATACATGTTGGGCAACTGCCAAAAGTTGATTCGTTTCCAGATGTCGCACGATTTCTGCGGTTATTATTCGCTCAAAAACTTTTGATACCGAAGACAGCAAGGTCACCGGCCTGTAATTTTTAACATCAGAACGGCAACCACCTTTGTAAATGGGTATAATTTGTCCCAGTTTCCAGTCTTGTGGCACTACGCCAGCTTGGAGCAAATTATTAAACATGCAAGATAGAGGTTCAGATAGCTGCGCATGGCAGGTTTTGAGCAGCTTTGGAGTTATCTCGTCTGGTCCTGGAGATTTCTTTACGTTTCATTTTCGTAAGTACTGCGCTACCACCGTCGGAGTAATCAATACTTCACTCAACGTCGGTCGGTCATGTCGAACGATTGGTTCCTGATCAGGCTCCATGGATTTCGGCGCAAAAACTCCGGCATGAAAGTCTGCTAACAGGTCAGCGGTCTGATTTAAAGATTCTGTGAAGCCGGATGAATTTTTCAGGGCAGAGACTCCTGGTTTAATATTTGTTCCATCGTTTACATGTCTATACAAGAGCTTCGGATTCTGGTGCATCTGAGTAATCAATTGCGATTGAAACGCCTGTTTATCATCTCGAATTAAGCTGATAACTTTGTTTCTCAGTCGTGTAAATTGTGCCTAAGAATCAGCTGTGTTGGTAGCCTTGTGAAACTCCCACGCTACTGCCCTTTGTTTTATCCACTTTTTAGTCCTGCTTCGTAGTAAAAATTTATTTCGTTGAGACGTTTTCTTCAAAGCAAACATTGAATGTTCCTCCAATATAGATTTGAGGTGCTGTAAGAGAGATCGCCAATGACTATCCGGATCGAGGTAATCCAGTTGTGCGAAACTAGTGCTTTGTAACTCGGCACACAGAGCACGGTAGTTCACCATTCTGACGCATTTTGTCCCGTCACTATTGCGTCTAGCGCTACAAACGTACCCGAATTCTAAGACAACGTGATTGCTGCGTCCGATCGGCGGTTTATAAATGATATTCTCAACAGCTGTGGGATCTGATGTAAGTATAAGGTCCAAGGTAGACGGCTTGTCTGATCCTCTCATACGAGTAAATCCAAAAACATGGTTATAAAGGGGTGCGTAATCCAAACGGCTCGAAGTTCATTTTCAAGAGCCTCTGATGGATGATCATTCCGGCTTTAGAGCTGGGAAAAGTTGAAATCCCCCATTAATAATATTTGAGTATTGTATCGCGTTGTTACGTAGCGCAAAGCATTAATCAGTTTATTGTTTAGATCGAGATTTGCTGTTGGAGAACGATAGATCACTCCAATAATGCATTGGTCTCCTGAAGTAAGAGTCAGAGAACACCAAAGTGTGTCAGTGATATCAAGGATCACGTCGTTCATAGCTCTACAGATAAACGATTGCTTGAAGTAGAGTGCTGCTCCTCCGCCATCGCCTAAACGGTCACGCCGGAATACAGACATGTTGGGCAAAGAGAGTTCATTATCAGACAATGAGTCATGGAACCACGTTTCTGTTACTGCAACTATGTCTGGCGCCGTTACATTACAAATCTCGGACAATTCGATTAATTTGTTGAAAAGGCTGTTCGCGTTTGTATAGATACACTTAATCGTATTTTTCGTGAGTAGTGACGGGGTGTAAACCGAAGTTATTGATCCGGCTTCTTTGGATGGTAAAACATGTGTGCGTCTTATTGGTTGCCGACGGCTCGCATCGACAATTAGTTTTCGGTGTGAATTGCTCAGTCCGACTCGATTTGAGCCGGACCTACGACGTTTTTTGATGCATTGATTTCCTCCTTTTGGATGGAAACGCTGCTATCCGCTATCTTCAAACGGGAGAGTGTTTGACTTGTTTTGGGTGGGCTAAGTCTAACATCCTTGGGTAATGTTCGTTTCCTTTTTGTCCATTCCGACCTTACTATTTCAGCCATAGCGCTGGTCAAGAACGTAATCTTCAGAGTTTTCGGTCTATCCCCCTTATATTTTGGCGAAAGAGGAACTCGAAAAGTGTCCACAACAACGGCATATCGAGTGAACACGCAATGTAGCGCCATTGTTTGACGTCGTGCTCTACGGTTTTCTGATTGGATGCTCGAAAAGTATTTTCTGGTACACCAAGTAGAACTATACTTCGCGATACCGTTTGTTCCCTGGCTTTCAAGCTGCCCTTCCTTTCCCACCATGGTACATCGGGAGATATGCGGCAGTTTGAGTCGGAATCTGACTCGAGTAGGTATGCATTCAGCAATACGTTCTCGATATCAGCCTCGCATTTTAGTGTTACCTTGAGCAAGAGAGGTTGACGAATATGAGGTGAAGTTGAATGGCGGGTTAGACGAGTCACTTTTTCTGCTTTTACGTGTTCAATTTTCATTAGGTGACAAAGTTCAGACCATTTATCGACATCGTGTTTCTGTTTGCTATCAAACAGGCTCTCTTGGGACTCGCTGACATTCGTACATATCACGTTGAGCATGTATGGGGTGTTCTTTTTTCGTATCGGAAAGTCAGTCGTTTTAGAATTAAAAACCTTTGTGGCTTGACTTTGTGAGTCGGGTACAGCAGTTTTGGAGTGTACAGCTGAGGTCGACCGTAACAGCATATCTCTGTAAGAATTTCCTACTTCTGTGGTCGTTTTAGCTGATTCCAAAACGGGAATAACCCTGCTTTTTGCTTTTTTGGCACACGAATAGCCTTAGTCTTAGATTCCTTCAATGGTGGTTCCGAAATCGTTGTATTGATATGATGGTTTACATCAGTGATCACTTGCGTACTCACATGATTTACCAACATTTCTTCCACACGTCGAAGGCCCAACTCCAAACCGGCCATTCTATTTTCTAATTTTGTTTCAAAAGTATCGGCTTTGTGCAAAGATGTAGCTCTGCAACGAACACAGATATAGCATGCACCTGGAACCATTTCATTATTTAATAATGCTATCGAGTCAGGGGCTAAAGTACGGTCGCATTTACCATGGATTTTACCCATACACAGAAAACACGTTATTACTTTACGCGCCATGGGACTCACCGGTTGTTCGCATGCTTTGCACGTGACTTCGGGACAATTCTGCGTGTCGGGATTCGTCCTATCAGCTGGGCCGGCCGTGACCATTGTTGCATTCGCGGGATCCAGGCACTTGGCAATGAAGTCAAGTTGGTTCGATTTTGCTGCGACAGTTTGATCGACCGATTTTTTAGTCCGTATGTTGGTTCTCGTGATGCGGTCAAACATGTTAGTAGCCTGAATTGGGTTGTTCGGCTGTATGACGGGTTTTTGTTCGACGGGTCGAGGTCAGACAATAACGAATAATTCGCTTTGGGATTTAAAGCGAAGCGAGATCTTCTTGATGGTATTTCAGTTGTTGCGTTATTCTTGATTGCAAGCAATGTTGCACGTTAGGTTGAAACTGGAAAATTTTGATTTTCAAGGATTCACTTTTCTCAGACTTGAAAATAGTATATCCCGAATGAGGAAGTTGAGGCAAGTTTAATAATATAACAACCATCTAGATCCGTCAATAGGGCGAACAATAAAATTCATAAGCATGCGTCCACAACGTAGCCTGTTGAAATTGTTTGTGATGATGAGGATGTTGTTCAGATGGTGTTAGCCGAGTTCGTGAAATTGGTGTTGGACGTTTCGTCATCAAGCTAGATGATATCATCAACTAAACGTCTTTTGAAGTGATTTATAATTGTTATGCATTGTTTTTATATAGTCCGTCTGTCCTTTCGCCATTCCTCCCGATGGGTGGCGGTATTCATATCTTGCATTCTTGTCCATCGAGTTTTCATTGGCTCATAGGCTTTATCCAATTGAAAGGGTCAGTCAAGTTCAGTTCAGTTGCACAGGAAAGTTAGTGGTTAACGAGCCAATCGAGCGTCCAAAAGGTCTTTTGGTTAAATGCTGCAGAGAAGCAACCTCCACTGCCAAATTGTTTGTCGTATATCTTCGACGATCGTGAAAGAAATTTCACTTCACCAGTACGGTGAGAAATCAGCTACGTTTTGTTGAAACGCAGTACTGCTTTGAAGATTATCATTACATGACCGCTTTTGCAAAGCGGTGATAGGTATTTTTGATGTCTAACGGCGTCAAGCTGGGACGACAATACCAGGTCGAGAGAGGATGTAGTGCATTCATTATGAAACCTCGTAGGATCACTAACATGCTGATGCAACACAAGATCATGAAAACATTCGAAAAACGTTTTGGCTTACTCTGTGACTAAACCTCCATGGATGGCCAAATCTATATCTGGAATGTTGAAATCACTCAAGATATATACGCTGTAAGCTGATTGAAATAGCCCGTCGAGCGTCTCAATCAACTGTGTAATCTCTTACTGAGATGCACTGGGTGTGACGTAAATACAAGCAATTTCAAGGCTGACTTGTAGCAAGTCAGGATACTCGTGACAACTTGGACGTTTTCACTAGCTAGAGATATACTCGTGCAAACCATACTCTTGGAGGAGTGCAACAACACCGCCTCTCCTATCGCCAGGTTTATCGCTTCTAATTACGGCATAATGTTCGTCTATGTTTATGGGCACATGATCAAGCGTGAAACGCTAGGTCTCAAAACTTACTATAACCCTGTGGTCTAACTCAGCCAAACGAAGAGTGAGGTCAGCCCACTTATTCCTTATTTTGTACTCATTAGCGTACATCACTGAGACGCTGGTTAATCCTGTTTGCAATACTAACCCTGCTTAGACATCGGTCGGAGCAGCCAAGGGAGCTGCACGTTTTTTGGCATGCTACTAATAGCAGGAGTATCAAGTTCTGTAGCCTCTTGCGTGAATGTTACTGACCGTTGTCTGATGATTGAGGCCGCATCCATTGGAGACGAGAAACTACAGTAGCCACCTGCTTGGCTCTCATCTTCATTGACGCTAAGCCCGTCAACGTCGTCTAATCTTGGCGGCAAAACTCGTGGCGATGTGCAGTTCAGTATGATCGTCACTGATTCACTAACGTTTCGATTTACGTCAGGCTTATGGATAACAGATGTCCTTACAGCTAGGTTTTTCCTATTTGAAGCGGAAGAGTTAAGTCTAATCCTAGATGGAGAGTTGTCCGAGTTATCCTTGAGTTTGTCTAGAGTTGGTTTGGCGCTATGTTTAGCCTTAGACCATAGCGCATCCCGATCTGCTTGATATTTGTATTTTACCAAAGTTTGCCTATGGCGGTTACCCATCTTTTCTCTCGCTACACGGTGAACTCGTACCGTGGGAGTTAAAGGCTTTGAATAACATCACTGATACATCTGCGATCAAAATCTCTTCGACACTTGGATTCCATAATGAAAGGCTTTGCTCGGTCAAAAACTAGTACATTTCGGGTTCCAGTTTTTGAAACAAACAATGTGCTGCTTACGCAATACATTTAATTCCTGGATAATTTAATCCAGTGCGGGTGAGCCAGCAGCATTTCCATGTTGCTTCCTTTGGGTAGTGGCTTTATTGGTCCTAATGTGTTCTCGGAGTTCCAGCTACGTTGACCACCTTGGGGAAGAAGCTTGTTTTGGAAAACGAGGTAACTAGCTAACTTTGATTACGTTCTCACTGTTTCAACGTTCATGTTTGCACGCTTTATTCAAGATCTGGCTAAATTAACTATGATAGGTGAGGTAGCTTGAAGACTTTGTAACTGATTACATTTGTATGCTATCACCTTGAACGCCGTTATCTCAGAACTTATATTCGCCCTCACACCTGATGCAGTTTGAGCGGGTACGAAATTTGACGAGCTTGACAACGTCAGACTAGTCCTGGGTTTGTGACAAGCGCTTTCATAACAGCTTTATGAAAGCCGCTACAACAACAACCATTAATCCTGCATTAATCCTGTTATATATTGCCATATGTAAGGCTCAAATTAGTTTGAAATTCTTCCTTTCCCTTCAACATTCCTTTTATTTTAAACCTATTTACAAAACCTGAATTTTGTCAAATAGATTTTGCTTGAAACAAAATATTCATTTGCATGCTTTTCCGTGACACACAACCCACGAGCGGTTTCGTGCTGTTTGCACTCATCAGGTAGGGATAGGATAGAGGTAGGATACGCGTGCGCTTGATTTTCCTTGTGTTTAATTTTCCTACATTATTTTGATATAAAAATTTTCATTTTGTAATTATTTCTTTACAAGCCTTCGGTGGAATGTTTGTTTCGATTAATTTTTCCAGCCACTGTCGGTCATTGTTGCTGAATTTGGTTGCCATTTTGGGCTCCAGTATTTTGCTTGAATTTGGACGCTATTTTGGGTGTCATTTTTGTTTGTCACAGAAAATTTGGACGACATTTTGGAAAATCGATTCTTCCTATTTTTATGTCAGGTCGTCTTTTGTTTGAATTGAATTTGATTCTGAAGTATTTGGCTCCATTGTTGCTGTGACGTTCCTATACAATTAAGGTTTGTATAGTTATTTTTGTTGTAATTGTTGCTAATTACATTAGAATATCCCAATCGTTGTTTTGAATTTGCCGAAATAAGAAACGTCACAGATGATACAGTACTCAATTTGGGAATTGCATCAATTTGGTTTCTGTGCTCAAGTTGGATCGTTTCAATTGTATTCGGATCACAAATTGACTGGTACAGTATTTGTCTCAACCAGAGCAAATACTCATTTTCGTTCGTACAATTTAAGCTATATTGAGCGAAAATTGGCGAAGAACTCCCCGACCGTCGTGAAATTGAACATTTGACAGTCAATCCCTGTTTACAACTTTGGTGACGTCTCCTTTGTTATTTTTTGTCGTTTTGAACATTTTTGTATATCGTTTTATCTAGTATGCCTAAGATATCTTCTAAGATAGCATCTAAGAAGAACGATGATGTTAGAGATAGCATTGCGACTTCTAAACAAGAGTTGCAATTGAAGCGCGAATTAGATGCTGCTAGATCAACGATAAATCGCTTGATAAAAGAACGAAGAGGAGTCGCTGAAGAAGAAAATTTGATCGCCGGTGCGAGCAGCAAAACTGAAGGGTTCGACTCGCAACCAGCGATAAACATGATTATCGGATTACCTAAAGTAGAATTATCATACTTTGACGGTAATCCAATAGACTACTGGAATTTCATGAAACAATTCGAATGTTACATTGAGTCGAAGCTTATGGATCCGGGCCAGCGATTGTTATATTAGATTTTTCTTGCCGGGGCAAGGAGCGAAACGCCATTGATGCATGTTTCTTGCTAAGGGTTATTCGCTGGCACAAGCGATTTTGAAGGATTTGTTTTGGGCTACCGCATGTGAGTGCCAGGTCCACGTTAGAGGAATCGCTGGTTGAAGCCAGAAGACTTTCAAACAAATCGATGGTGTGTCTGATTTGGCCATGAAAATGGAAAATTGCCAAATCATGTTTATATCAAATGAAGTGAGATGCTGATTTGAATTCAGTCACAACATTGGAAGGATTAGTGAAATGCTTCCCTATTGGGTTACAACAGCAGTGGGCTGACGCAGCAGATACGATTCTTGCTGACGGGTCAGAAGTTAAATTTGCCCGTCTGACCGAGTTCGTATCTCGTAGAACAAGAATTTCCAGGAGTAGTTTTGGCATGCTTATAGGTAGAACCGCTGTCTCGTCGAAGCCATCGGAGAAAACAAGAACGCCAGAAGAAAGGAGGGTGTTTATGACTACAAGGGATCCGAGGCAAATACTATTTGAATGCTTTCAATGTAGAGGATCTCATGAAATCGAAGATTGTCCTATTTATCAGAAAGCTGACGTAAAGGCCAGATGGAATATCGTTAGGCAGCATGGAATATGTTACGTTTGATTTTGTCGGTCTCACAGGGCATTCGACTGCAAGGTTACAAATACTTGTCTCGTTGAAGGTTGTGGTAGACGACACCATTCTTTGCTGCATTATGATCGCCCTAATGAGCAACTGGAAAATATAAACTACAGTGCTAATGCCATCAGTACAGCAGTAATCTAAGGATAACACACAGTGAACATTGACGCGCCAGTTGGACTTGTTCCATTCGTGGCTTTACTTGACAATGGCTCTGATACAACTTTGATCTCGCAGAATTTTGTTGAAAATTTTTGTATTCCTAGTGCGCCAGCTGATGTGTCGATTACAACACTTGGTTTACATCGAAACGTGAAAAGCTTTGTTATTAGGTTTCAATGTGTATTCGGTAGACGGGGATAAAATAATTTATGTTGCTGAAGCTTACACAGTTTCCAAGTTACCTGAAGCAGTGTTGAATACCCAAAATAGGATCAGCGCTAGGATTGCACATTTGAGATATCTGAAGTTTTCGGAGAATGTTGGGCAAGAAATAACTTTGCTAATTGGCCGCAACGTACCGGAAGCGCATTTGGTGCTTGAACAACGTTTAAGTGGTCGTAAGCAGCCATTCGCTACCAAGACGTTACTTGGATGGGTTCTACAGGGACCAACTGATTGTTCGAGAGTTGTTAATCATGTGAATGCTCTCACCGCACAAACACAAGATGTGCTCGACAAGCTCACCAAGTTACATGACGTAGAGTTCGCCGATCTTTATATGGAAGATCCAACTCTCTCGTAATGATGTATCTGCGCTACGTATAGTATGAAAATCCTCATTATTTGACGGGCATTTTCGGGTACCTCTTCCGTGAAAAAAACGGATTTTCAATTGGATAATAATTATCAATTAGCATTAAAGAGGCTAAGCATGTTAAAACGCCTTTTTTAAAGAGATAGACAGCTGCATTTACGATATGTTGGTGTATTGCGACATCCCTTCGGATCAGGACACATCGAGGTTATTCCACATACTTTTGAGAGTCCGACACGTGTTTGATACTTGCCACATCACCCGGTACTGAATCCATAGAAACCGGAGAAGTGTGTTTAATTGTGCAGCAAATTATAACCACGTATGCTTGAACGACATGCTGTTACAGGGTCCGAACCTGATAACGAACTTGGTTGAGGTCCTTCTACGTTTCCTGTTACACCAGTATGCATTCGCGGCAGACATCACAGATATGTTTCTGCAAGTGGTTGTGCCGCAGGCAGACCAAGACGCATTAAGACTGCTTTGGTGGTTAAATAACGAAATTATATACATACGCAAATTATTTACATATATATTGCGATACATCTGAAATAAGTCACAAAGTAGTGGCTTATGGGCTTACATTTGAAAAGGGATTCGTTTCACCTGCTCGGCCAGACTTTTTACACGAGAAACCGGCGAAATGGCCAGCAACCACAATGTATAACGTTCCTGTGGAGAACCTCGAGGTTAAACGTACGGCATGTAATTTATCAGCATCGACTACAGAAAATAAATTTCTACATATGCTGCAGAGATTATCCAGCTGGATGAAGTTAGTGCGCTCAATAGCATGGTTGCCTCGTTTTATAGAATATATAAAAACGATGTTCGAGAATAGTGAAAATTCTTTTCTTTTACTTGGGTCATTGCGCGTCCGTGAGCTTCGTAGTGCAGCGTCGAACATTGTAATACTAGTGCAGGAAGAATGCTTCGGAATACAGAAGATTTTTGTTTATCGTATTCCGAAATCATTACAAAAATTAGGACCGTTCTCGGATTGTGGTATTCTTCACGTCGGAGGAAGGCTACGGAACTCGAACCTTAGTGAAGCCGGTAAACATTCTATTATATTGCGGGAGAGAAATCATATTACTTAAATGATTATTATTCATACACACATTCTTGAAGGACATGCTGGTCCTATGCAGACGTTATGCATGTTGCGGGAAAAGTACTGGTTGATCGACGGATTATCTTCTGTGAAGCATGCATTGAGCGAGTGTTTGGTATGTGAAAGACTGATTGGTACTAAACACAACCAGTTGATGTCGGATTTAACCGTGGTTCAAGCGATTTCCGGTAGACACCCATTTCCTAACATGGGTCTCGATTACTTTGGTTTATTCAATGTCAAGCGTGGTCGATCGATAGAAAAGCGTTATGGATGTTTATTCACGGGTTTACAATGCCGAGCAGTGCATATTGAGGTTGCACACTCCTTGACAACCGATTCATTCATAATGGCTTTCTTTCGGTTCATCGTCCGTCGCGGTGCCCCGGAGAATATATATTCTGATAGAGGAACAAAATTTGTTGGTGCTAAAAAATCAATTTGTGTATGGATAAGGAAGATCAATGATTCGGTCGCCGTCAAAAACTTTTTATCTCGAGAAATAGAAAGGCATTTAACCCACCATACGCAAGTCATAGAGCGAGTGCTTGGAAACGTCTAATTCGATCGACAAGAAGAGCGCTGGCTGGTATGTGTATTGAACAAACTCCCTCAAAATAGACATTGTTGACAGCATTGATTGAAGTAGAGCGCATATTAAGTAACAGGACTTTAGTCCCTATCTCGTCAAGTGATATTGATGCAGTGACTCTACTCCCAAACGACTTATTGCTACAGCACGTCAATCTCAAGGTCCAAGTGAACATTGGGTTTGCAGAAAGAATGAGAATGAACTGGAAACAGGCCTTGTAACAGATGTATTTTCGGAATGATGGAAGCGAGAATATTTACCGGTGTTACAAGAACGACAACGATGGATCAACACACGTCGCAATTTGCTTCCCGGTGATGTAGTATTGGTTGTCTGAAGAATTGTCGAAAATGTCGTGGCCGCTTGGTATTATTGAGACAGCGGAAGTGAGTGATGATTGTTTGGTACGAACGGTCAGCATACAAACAAAGGATGGCGTGATTCGGCGTGATATTCGGAAAGTATGTTTGTTAGAAGAGTCCGAAGAAGAGGTGGGTGACTTGGGTAAGGATGGGGACAACTCTTCTTTATAAGGCAAAATCAGCAGCGGAGGATGTCGTGGTTCTGCGGTTGGCAACCGCATTTTCCACAAAAAGCGGCTATTATCCAATGAAGCTGATGCAATGTAGCACAGTAAATCATCAGTGTGGACGGTTCATAATGAACAACCTTACAAAGAATGCTTTCAAAAATTTTATGTTTGTTTGTGGATTGCAAGTTTTTGTTTTGTTATTTTTATATCTTCGATGTGCTACTACTGGCCCAGCAGTATGTTAGACAGACCACAACCCTAAATGAACTCGTGTATTGACCGAATGAATGTTAATGACAAAGTGAGCGAGTGAGCGAATATCACTGTGAGCGAAAATCACAATTTTAACTCACGATCAATCTTGTTTGGTGATTAATCAATAGTTCGTTAACTCTCTATACGACACCTCCCCAATTTGAAAAAAATAAAACATGAGACGATCGCTAAGCAGGGTGTGTTTAACCGGATTCGGGTTTTATAAACTGAGGGGTTTAGGTAGCGCGTTTTTGGATGATTGATGAGGCCGTTGGGTAGAGCCCCAGTTTTTATAAAGATTTCTCGTGGAAATATTTTCGACTGTTCTTTTGTGTACTTTGAATTTACGTATTGTCGTCTGAGATGTAGTTTGTATATGGCATTTCCAATTTTACTAAATATTGCTTCTGGCATCCAGTTCTTCCGATGGTGACGTGGGTTCTCTATATAAACTTGATCCTCACTGGAAAGTATTTTCGGTCGTGCACTACGGTTTTTGTTCAATTTAGGTTTTATTCTATAATTATATTTGTGCTGTTGAGCAGTCAACAATTTTATGAATCTCAGGTAAGCTTACTTCGAACAACAGTTTTAACACGACTGATTACAAAATGTTTTGGGTTGAACTGTTCAACAACCTCTTTCTGGCGAAAGTCAGACATGAGATCACGGGGTTTGTTTCGTCGTATTCTGTAACCAGTAAATTCTTAACTGATTCTCCTGTTGTAAGGAACACCATCTGCGGCTGAGATTAAAGGCAGTGTAAGTTGTGCTTTCATTCCTGATTCAAGCTTATGCTTCACAACACTCCGACAATTTTCACTGAATTTTTGAAAATTGATGTCAAAGTCGGACTGCATCTTCGATTCAAATTTAGTTTGTAAATCATAATTCCTGAAAAACTGGAACTCATCTTCTGTAGCAGCAATTTCTGCGTTCATTTTAATGAATCGAATTCGACTTCTTTTGCTGGATGCGACGGAATTTTCTCGAAGTTATTCGCTGAAATTTGAACTGATTCTCTTTAGCATGAACTGTTGATCAGATGTAATGCGACTTTCTCTATCTATTGCATCTGAATGTTGAATAATTTTTGTAGGAGATCCAGCTGTAGTGACATTTTTGGACACGTTAATGAATTGTTCCGCACCCTGTCACTAATTGTTATATCTGTGATGTGGTACTACTGGCCCAGCCGTGGGTTCGACAGAACACGAGCTTATTGATAGTTTAACAAACATGAATTCATTTGATAACTTCTGTGATTCCCCCATTCGAACAATTTTAGTACTTACCCCTGATATCACATCAGCGTTCAGTGACTTTGTGATGGGATTTTCTGTAGTTTTTAAACCGTGTTTGCAGACTACTAATGTTAAACATGACGTCAATCACCACATTCTGACCCGTGGTCTTCTAGTGTTTAACAGTCCCCGTCTTTTGACTCCGAACAAGTTCGATGTCGCAAAGCATGTGTTTGAACACATGCTTGAAATTGGAATCATACGGCCATTCAAATCGCCTTGGGCAAGACCCCTTCATATGGTTGAGAAGAATAAAGCTGACGCTTGACGTCCATGTGCTCTTACAAAAGTTACTGTTCCCGATCGCTAACCTATACCCCACATACACGACTTTGCACTTTCTTTGCATAGAAAGACTGTTTTTTAAACTGGACATAGTGCGCGCTTACCACCAGATACCTGTCGACGAGGAACATATCCCGAAAACAGCCATCATCAAACCTTTTGGTCTTTAAGAAATTCTAAAAATGGCCTTTTCAATGCTCTAATCTTCCAGAGAGTCGTGGACCAAGATTTTCAAGGATTATCTTTTGTTCATGTATATATGGATAACGTCCTTATTGCTAGTTCGTCTCAAGTGAAACATGTAGTATATATGTGTTCGGTGTTTCAGCAACTTCCACAGTTTGGCGTGGTGTTTAACCCGGATAAAATGTCTTTTTGTTGTCGCTTCCCTTGAAATTTTAGGACATCATGATGATTGAAACGGCATTCGCCCCTTGTCCGATAAACTCTCGTCAATTAACGACTATCCATGTCCTTTTATATTCGACAGTTAGGTCGATTTCTTGGTTTAGTCAATTCCTACAATAGATTCATTCCCAATTGTGCTAACATATCTCAAACAATGAACGATTTGAACGAGCGGAAATGAGCGTCAATTTAAAATCAATGCTGATGCAGTTATATCGTTTCAAAAATTGAAGACCACATTGAAAGAAGCATCTTCGTAATCCTACATGTCCAGGAATCCTTATCGTTCAGTTTCGCTTGCCACTGATGTATCGCAATCAGCAGTCCGTGCTGTCCTACAGAAAATTATTGATGGTGTTGTTAAACCACTTGCATTTTTTCCCGTCGTGTCCTACCCGCTCAGTCACGGTACAGTACATTTAGTCGTGAATTGTTAAGCATATACTTTGCTGTTCGCCATTTGCCACATTTGCGCGAAGTTTGCAATTTCACTATTCGGACCGATCACAAGTCTCTGACGTTTGCATTCTCTGCTACGGCTGATAGATATTTACCCCGTGAGATACGTCAACTTGACTATATTTCACAATTTACTAGTGATGTACGTTATCTGTCTGCTTCATTGAATACAGTTGCAGATGCATTTTCTCGCATGCAGCTCACCGCAATCACTCAATCGGATTTCGATTCCAAGCATTTAGCAGAGGCTCAGCAATATCAATCTACGTGATCCCTTATAGTTTAACTTGTCCCTATCCCTAAATCTAGTTTGACTATATTATGTGATTTTTATACCGACCCTTTCCGTCCTTTAGTGCCAAAGTTACTTAGGATGTCCATTTTGAAAAAAATTTCATTACCTTTCCCACCCCAGTATTCGTGCTACTCGTAAGTTGATCACTGATCGCTTTGTTTGTCCGAGAAGCACGTCATTTTTCGGGTATGCGAAAGCAAGGGTGCGTGAATTTCAAGATTTTAATATCACTGTATAAAGTGATGAATCGCATACTGTCGAAAGTATTCTGGGATCGCGATTAATTACCTTCTGTACATCTGAAACTTTTATACTACCACACCGTGTTTTCGCTTTCAGTATCCATTGTGTCTTTAAATGAAATGAATCTAACAGCATGACAGTGCATTTATTGTCTGTACCTGGCGTGTGCTTTTGAACAATGCTATCTGATTACAGCGGTCGTTCTCCAAGTTATGTTCAGATTTTTATTAGGGTTGATCTCCATTTATGAATGATTGCACGTATGCTGAATGCAGTATTTCAATTGTACGCAGTTAACCGTGCTAAATTGATTTGCCACTAGTACTGAGCTGCATGCAAAACACCGAAGAGTCTCGCCGCCATTTTCTAATTTTCTCTATCTAGGCGTGGAAAATTTAAAAGTATCCTTTGTCTTTGACTATGCGGAACTTTATCTGAATACAGGCTTGTGGTTACATACGTACATACATACAAAAGGTATAAGCACCTAACATTCGTTCGGTTACATTCGCAAAACCTTTAAGTAATAAGGTGTTAAATAATGCGTTCCTATGGATTTATAGAAACTGCCTCGCAGTTATAGTTTCCTGCTCATTGGAAACCAAAGTTTATATTGCGAATGGTTATTGTGGGCAATTTGTAGATCGACTGAAAGAAGGAATTTAGCATACAACGTATTAAGATAAATTGACATGTGGTATGAACCAACGGGCCTAGTTAACAAATAAAAATTACTTAATTTGATTCACCAAGCTTCAGGTATTAATTTTTTGTTCGCTGAGCTCTTTTTCGTTGGCAATGCTTGATTGGCCTACTGTGAAATACACAACGTTCAACTTGTTTGTATTTCCCACGCTCTGATCAACTTTCATTAGAAATGTTCGCTATTCCTTAAATTTGCTGTAAAATAGAATAAATATTTTACTATATTATTGATATCTTTCGCTGAATCATTACGCTAGTGATTAATTAAGCTTGTATTTCTCTAGTGATCTATTATTACTCACCCTTAACTGATAGATATGAATACAGAAAATACGTGCCTTACCGGCAAATGCGGCAAAATGCTGACTAATGGAATTGAGTGCACAGCGTGTAAGCGTTGGGCTCACCATGGCTGCTCTGGTATACACTAAACCCACTACGGTATTTAAGCAAAATACCGCTAGTTGCAGTGGTATTGTATCGGCTGTAATAAGGCTGTCACTGACGCCGCTTGCCAAAAGCCAAAGAATAGCAAGACGTCACCAAGCTTGTTGGATTTTGTAGCCACCCGAACGTATGCATCGGTGGTGAGGGCGAATATAAGTTCTGAGACTACAGCAGGCAACAGGATAGCGAAAAAATCTAACCAGCTACAACGTTCTTCTAAGCTAGCTTCCTCTCCTAAGGTGGTAAATGGAGCCAGATCTTCGAGAAAGCGTGCAAACAAAAAGGCGGAAAAATGTATCTCCGAGAATGTGACAAAAAAGCCAGTTACTTCGTCCTCCAGGGCAAGCTTCCTCTCCGAACGTGGTAAACGTAGCCCGAACTACGAAAAGGCATATCAAGAACAGTAAAGACCCTACTCAACATGAGCAACATGGAAATGTTGCTGGCTCACCGGAACTGGATCAAATTATCCAGGAATTAAACGATTTGCGTAAGAAGTTTGAGGCACTGAACGATAATTCTTCTTCAAAAACTAGAACCCGAAATGTACTAGTTTTTAACCGAGCGGAGCCGTTCATTAGGCAATCAAAAAGTCGTAAAGATTTTGCTCGCAGATGTATCATCGATCTTATTTGGATGGTAGGTCTGAGGCTCTCTACTCCCATGGTGCGAGTTCACCGTGTAGGGAGATGGAAGATGGATAACCGCCCTAGGCCAATCCTATAAGAATTCAAATACCAGGCGTATGGAGATGCGTTATTTTCTAGCGCTAAATACATCGCCAAAACAACTGTAGACAAGCAACAGATTAGGCCGGACAACCCTCCCTCTCATATTAGGCAACAACCTTCCGCTTCAAATAGGAGAAACCTGGATTTAAGGACATCTGCTAGCCGTAATCCTGATGCAAACCGAAGCGCTAGTGAATCTGTTACGATCTTACCGAACAGCACATCGCCACGAGTCTTGCTGTCCGGATTAGATGACGTTGCGTGGCTTATCGAAAATGAACATGGGAGCCAAACAGATGTCTCTAGTTGTTGCTCTTGAATAGATGCGGCCTCAATCCTCAGACAACGGTCCGTAACAGCCATGCAAGAGGCTGTTTAACCGGATACTCCTGCCTTAAGTAGCACGCCAAAAACGTGCACCACCCTCGGTTGCTTCGACCGAGGGCCAAGCAGGATTAGTTTCAGAAGCACGCAAAACCAGCGCCTTAGTGCTGTACGCTAATGCTTGCAGCATAAGGAATAAGTGGGCTGACCTCTCTCTTCGTGTGACTGATTTGCAGCCCAGGGTTATAGCGCTTTCTAAGACCTGGCTGTCTGCGCTTGATGATGTGCCAATAAACATCAGCGAGCAGTATCTCGTCATTAGATGCGATTGACCAGGAGACAGGAGAGGCGGTGGCTTGCAGAGTACGGGAACTGGTATATCCCTAACCAGTGAAATCGTCCAATTTGTTACCAGTATCCTGACTTGCTACCAGTCAGCCCTCGCAATTGCTTGTGTTTACATAACACCCAGTGCATCCCAGTAGGAAATTATACAGCTGATTGGGAGGCTCTACAAAATGTTTTAATCAGATCCCAGCGTACTCATTTTAGTTGATTTCAACTTCGAAGTCATAAATTGGGACGTCCCTTTAAGTTTAGTCACCGAGCAATCCGAAATGTTTCTCGAATGGCTCCATGATGATGCGTTGCATCAGCATGTGAGTGATCCTACGAGGTTTCATAATGGATATAATCCATCCACTCTCGACCTGGTGTTGTCGTCCCAGACCCAAGCCGTTAGACTTAAAATACCTACCACCGCTCGGTAGAAACGATCATGTAATGATAAGCTTTGAAGCGGTACTTCGTTTACACAAACCTATTGCTCGCCCTTGACGCAATTTTCGGCGTGTAGACTGGGATTTTCTTCTACAGACGTCAAAATCTTACTTTCAGTTCTCTAACGATTTTAATGTAAGAGAAAACTGGAATATAATTCGTTAGTATCTAAACGAGTTGGAAGACAAGAACGCTCAGCTGCAGGCTGTGAAAAAGCATCACAGGCCGTAAACGAGATCGTTTATGGCGGCAATATAAGATATCTCTCAATCCTGGTTCTTGGGTCCGATACAAAACCTATCGGAACCCTTGTGTTAAAATACAGCGTTTGCTCAAACAGGGGTTTGAGTTATCCTCAGCTAGGGATGCTGAATCTAATCCTAGAAGATTTTATAGCTACGCTCAATCGAAGGGAAAAAACAGGGAAAGTATTGGATATTTAAATTTGGAGGACGGAAAAGTAGCCGATACCGACTTGTCTAAGGCGACTGCCTTCTCCCGGTTCTTCAGTGGCGTTCAGAGACGTGATAAATCTTCAAGTACTCAATGTAGCTTGTTTAATCTACTACCTGATGCTCCTGCACTAGATGAGTTGTCCTTCATGGAATCCATGGTGTATGAAGCACTTATCCATGTTTGCGTCAACAAAGCACAGGACCAGATGTTATCCGCTCGATTATGCTAAAGAATCTCGCACCAGTTCTTACTGAAACTTCATACAAGCACTCAATTTCATGTTTCAACCTGGGAGTGGTTCCTAGTGAGAGGAAAGAAGCAATAATCGTAAAAATACATAAGGGTGGTTGCTGTTCAAATCTTGGTAACTATAGACCTGTCAGCCTGACTAGCATCGCCTCGAAAGTATGTGAAAAACTGCTGCTGGACAAAATCTGTCAGCAACTTTGTCGGCATTCTCTGTTGTGTGTAACTCATCATGGATTTCTTAAGGGTTGATCCTGCCATACTAACCTTTTTTGTTTTCTCAATACTGTCACTAAAAGGATGGATGAAGGAAAGCTTGTCGAAGCCCTCTACCTGGACTTCAGCAAGGCTTTCAATTCCGTAAATCCCCGCCTTCTAGAGATAAGGCTAGCAGCAAAAAGCCTAGGGGTAGTCTACTTGCTTGGATCAAGGCCTTCCTTACAGGTAGGACATTCCGAGTTACGGTAGGATCTACGCTGTCGAATCAAACCGACGTGATCTGTGGTGTACCCAAAGGGTCGGTACTCGGTCCTCTTCTATTCGTTATTTTCATCGATGACTTGTCGTCTGCTTTGAAATGCGCATGCTCCATTTTCGTGGATGATGTGAAATTCATCTGATCAACGGATGAAGATATATTGTTGCACGACCTTGAACGGGTCATAAACTGTTCATATCAATGGGACCTCCCATTGAACATTAATATTATCAGCACTGGTTGATAAGATTTCAGTTCAGGTGTCGGGCAATTCTCTCACTGTTAGCGCCACACAGCGTGTTAAGTATTTGTGAGTTCTAGTTGGGACGGACATCGAATAGGATGAAAAATGCGCCGCTGCAGCTCAACGTGCTCGCAAAGTGCTTTTTCGGCTGAAATTCGTGTTATCCAGCAGAATGCACGATATATTCCTGTCCCTTTACAAGGCATCTGTATGGCTGCATTTAGAATATTCTGTCCAGGCGTAGTGCCCTTACTACAAGCAGGAAATAGTTTTACTCGAAAGCGTACAGCGTTTTGCAACGCATGGTTGAGGTTCAGCGAGGGAAACCTTACTCTGCACGCCTGAAGTCCCTAAATCTTTTCTCACTTACGCGCCGTCGTTTGAGAGTTGACTTAATTGAAACCTTCAAGATATTGGAAGGGTTAAGTGGGGTTATCATGACCGACTTCATTGCCTTAAGTCCCGAGCTTGGCACCCGCGGACATTCGCTCAAACTTGCTTAGAAGCGAAGTAGACCAGACTCCCGAAAAAAACTTTTTCAGCCTCAGGTTGGTAAATTTCCAGAATCGGATTCCTGAAGAACTTATATCCTGCTGTTCTGTCGTGAGTTTTAATAACTGTTTGGACCGCATCTCGGGTAAGCTTTTTCCTGAATTCTCACCCTAATTTCTATGCAAATTAGGTAGTTCATCAATTTTAGCGTTGTCTGGTATGTAAGTAAATGCTATAGTTCTGTTTCTTTTTTAATACACAACTCTTCTTTATCTAACCTCTCACCGTACTGGTAAAAAGAAATTTATTTGTACCTTTCCAGCATCATACATAACGAAGTGCTTCCTAAATACAACCCGGATAATCCCATGGCGTCCCGATCGTCGAGGATATCCAAATCATAATAAGAAAAAATGCTTCGGCAGTGGTGTGTGCTTCTCTGCATCTTTTCCACCGAAAAAAACTGGAGGTTCAATTAGCTCGTTAGCCACTTACTGTCCTGTGCAACTGAACTGCAACTGCAAGTGAACTGTATCCTTAAGGCGTATTTTGACCTTGAATTTTCAAGGTCAACGTGGACTTTTGCTTCTTGCGATATTTTGATATTGTTGTGGATATCCGAGCTATTTCAAGATTATTACAAGAACTTTTATTATATTTTCAACGGATTTAAACATGCTTACGACTCGTAAATCTGCAAAAGGAGATCATGCAACACTGAATGCAAGGAAGCCTCAAGAGAATGGGGGCTCCGCTGCTCACTCTGGGGATTCTTGTCTGGTTTTTTCGAAACAGGTCGCCAATAACGCTAAAGCTGTTCAATGTGAAGTATGTTTCATGTGGATACATATTCGATGTAGTGGAATGAAGCCGGAGATGTATCGTTGGCTTCAGAAAAATTCATGCGATAACATTCGCACGATATGTAATGTATTCCTTCCACCGACTGGTTTTAAGCTCGCAGGTACTCAGCTTCAAGTTGACACGGCTTCTGCTAAGACATCTGAAGGTATTGATTGGGTATTGTAAATAGTGGCTCACCCTCGAAGGAGGATAACCGCCACACAGCTTGTGTACTTTAAGTTTGTGTGCAATCTGAAGATGTACGCACCTTTGCGGAAGTTGCTTCCTCGCCTGTACTCTGTTCAAAAAATGGAGTTAATTTTGACGGTGCAATGAACGTTCTTAAGCCAAGAGAAGTCCAGGAACTACCACAGCTAGATAAAGCAATCAAGAATAAAGACCAGAGCTTTACCACTGATGAGAGTAGAAAATCCTGCATCATTCTTCACAATGCGCCGGAGCAAACATGTGCTTTGGCGATAGGCAGGGTTAAACAGGAACGCGATTTTTTAAATTCTGCTCTTGCCCTCCTTTTCGACAAAAGCGAAAGGGTGTAACGGTACGCTCAGCGTTCCGTCTCGGGCGCTGGTCAGCTCCAGGTGATCGCCCCAGACCGTTAAAAATTGTTTTAGACTCCGCTGAGCAAGTGACCTTACTGCTACAGAGGGGTTAAAAGGTAGTGAACTTCAACTCCTGCTTTATCTCTTTCCGGAAGATCGTGTAAAAATGCGAAAAGCTACTCAGGAGCAACCTGACAGTATCTCAGCCCACGTGCAGTCTCTGACTGTGCGGCACTTTGCCTGGATCAGGCTTGTGCTTTCACACACTCAGGAGATTAGCGAGCGCAGAGCCGCAGGTGAAACTAACTTGCGCATTGTGGATTTTCGGGTTGTCACTTGTCAATAGTCAATAGTTTTATTGTGGTACTAAAAGCTGATAGCTTGTAAGAAACCACTGCGTGGTGTGTACAGAGGGTCGCACAAAGCATGCTAAAAAGCATACATGACGAGAGAAAAAACGGAGGCAAATAGGCTTAATAGCGGGCCATGTTTGCGTATAGCATACACCTTAATTGGACATTTGTGGCTTTTTATAGGGAGAAGTGTCAGCCCAAGACACATTCTTACCACGTCCTCCAATGGTTGCGGACGGTTGCTTTGGCGTGAGCAACGTTGATCCTTGTAAGCTGGGGAGAAAAGACTGGAAAAAGTGTTCGTCGTTCATGGCCATGTGAGTGGTATGTTAGTATACTGGGGTAGATCGGAATAGCGAAAGATAAACGAAAGTCTTTTGAAAGTTGATTGCCATAGGTGCTTGTCTAGGCGTTGCTTAAACGAGGGCAGGGACTCTGCACATACCACCTCCGGCGGGAAAGCCTACCAGATACGGCATATTGGAAGGGTATTATATATTACCCGAGTAGAACCCCAGTATTATTCTCCTCAAAAACTCATGACTTATAATTTATGATTCTCGATTCTGATTGGTCCATTTTGTCGACCATAATGATTCAGTGTATAAATACACACGAGCTGCAGCTTTTTTGTCAGAGACGGTAAAGCTCTTTGTCTAAACGGCCTGCTTTTGTTCTTGCTACGCGTAGTGTTGGGTGACTAATAGCATAAAGGTTTTCAGTGTTAAACATTTTGGGTAATTAATACTTGGGTTCTACTAGGGTAATATAACATTATTGGCGACGGGGATTTTTTTAATGGATCAGAGTAAATAAGAAATTTTGCTCGAACAGCAGATAAAGTTGATGGAATTATTAATTCAAAGTAAAATTCCAGGTACTCTAGCGAGCAGCAGTGCTCCACCATCCGTCGGTGGTATTGCTAATAGTATCCATGAATTTAATTTCGACGCTGAGGCTAATGTCACGTTTGAAACGTGGTTCCGTAGGTATGAAGATTTATTCCGCCTAGATTTTGCCGCACAGGACGATGCGTGGAAAGTTAGACTCCTACTTCGCAAACTTGGCCCCAGTGAACTCGATAAATATTGTAACTTTATCTTGCCATAAAACCAACGCGATCGTTCATTCATACAGACGCTCGAAACACTGAAGCAACTATTTGGAGACAGGTCACAACTCTTTAACACACGTTATCGATGCCTAAAACTAGTTATGCAGGAATCCGACGATTTTTTTAACACACATGGGCATTGTTAACAGAGAGTGCGAGCGTTTTAAGCTTCGTTCACTAACGGATGATCAATTTAAATCGCTCATATTTATATGCAGTCTGCAGTCTTCCAATTTCACAGATATCAGGACCCGGCTCCTTAATCGATTGGAACAGGACCCCTCACTCACGCTTCAAGCCATTGGTGACGAGTATCTTCGATTGGTAAATCTCCAACGGAATTCGGCTATGGTTCAATTTGAGGGCCGTGGCAAAGCTGCAGTCAATCTCCATCGGGATTCGGCTATGCTCCACCTTGGGTACCATGGCAAACATGCGGTACATTCAATCCAAAAGAAGATATGCATTCTTGGCCCGAATCAACATGGGTCTGAGAAACCAACTCCATCTTCGCCAGGATCCAAGAAGCCTCCTGCGTGTTGGCTTTGCGGTGCATGGCATTTCATTAAATTCTGCCCGTTCAAGCAACACCGATGTCAACGATGTAAATTCGTTGGTCACAAGGATGGTTTCTGTCAACAAAGTATTGGTCGCTCGAAGCCTTCACACAAGCCTTCGAAGATGTCTCTCAGTCTTTTGGCTACGTTCCAAGGCAACGCAGCCGATCAACGAAAATTCGTAATGGTCCACATCAACTCTGGCGGAAACGTGGTTCCCCAGAACTCTATCCTACAACGCAGACCGCCACCAGTGCCTGTGGAGGTTCCGTACAGCTGACTGGACAGCTACAATGCCAAATCTCATTCTATCCATTACCGGTCGCAGATGATTTGTTCACAATGCTCAATGGTGGTTCGTACTTCGCAAAGCTCGACCTAGCTGACACCTATCTGCAGATCGAAGTTGCACCTGATTCACGAGAACTGCTAACGATTAATACCTGTTATAATCCCGTGTTCTAGGATTAAACTGTATCTCATACAGACAATTGAGCAGAGAGGTTCTGGATGAAAGTTCTATTGATACAAGGGGGGACAAAGAGCACCACAGTCCAATTGAAGGGTAGGCTAAAATAGGGAGAAGAATTGTTAGTGTAAAGTAAACACAATGATAAGTATAATTCGTTTGGAGGTGACCCTCCTAACACCTCCCCCAGGAAGTCTTCAACGATAGGACTGTTTACGTGGGTTCAGCTGCAAAGGTTTGACTTTCTTTCGAACACGGTCGGTCCATCTTCTTGGTGTACAGTTAGTTTGAACATTTCGCTTTTCTGGCGAGGATATGGTCAACCTCTCAGGTAGTTCAAATGTGTCTAGCAAGATGTCCAGTGGAATACCAGGATCGTGGTTTACAATCTCTGGCAAAGAAGATGGGCGCAGCTGATTTGCATGACGGATCCAGATGGAAGATTGTACATCAACTTCATAGATCACGTGTCCCACGCGGCGAACAATTTTTCCTTGTGTCCATATTTCACCACCACTTCGATAGTCTTTTGCCAGTACGGATGCACCTGGCTTATAGAACCGACTGACGGCTCCATGATGATGGTTGAACTGGTTTTCCATGCGTCGGTTTCTAGGCATCTCATTAGAAAACGATGGACGGATGATGTCCAATGGTAATCGAATCTTTCGATTCATGAGTGCCTCTGCCGGGGATACACTGTTAGGTACATTGGGATTCGGCGTGGCTCGGTAACTGAGCAAGAACCTTTCAATGATGTCTGACGTGGTTCCTTCCCCTCTGAGTTTCAAGAGTGCTCTCTTGAATGTATCCACAAATCTTTCTACTTGTCCGTTGGATTGTGGGTGAAACGGAGGCGTGCGTTTATGCTCAATACTGTTTTGTTGACAGAATGATGCAAACTCCGCCGAAGTGAAAGCTGTTCCGTTGTCGGAAACAAGAGTATCTGGGACACCAAATCGGCTGAATACCTGCTGCAGTTTAGTAATCGTTGCACTTGAAGTGACTCGAACCATGTGAAACACTTCGGGCCATTTGCTGAATGCGTCGACTAGGATCAAATAATTTTGATTGTTAATCGGACCAGCAAAATCAATATGAACCCTGGACCATGGTGATTCTGGTGTGGGCCATGAAAATAACTCGGTTTTTCTAGGGGTCTTCGCCGCCAATTGACAGTTAGAACATGTTTTTACGAGACCCTCTAGCTGTTTATCCATGTTAGGCCAATATACATAACTTCGTGCCAACGCTTTCATATGGCTAATGCCAGGATGACCAAAGTGAAACTGTTTGAGAACATCCTTTTGTAGTGTTGATGGCACAACCACACGTTCTGCGAACAACAGGCATCCTGCGTTTTCTGATAGAGACCCACGGCGCCGAAAGAACGGTTGAAGATTTTCGTCACATGTACGGGGCCATTGGGTGCGGTTGAAATGTAGGACCTTCTGAAGGACGGTATCGTGAGCAGTAGCCTCACGTATCATATCAGAGGTTATTGGTAACGCACGAATAATATTAGTAAAAACATTACTGATGTCAGGTTCAACGTTTATTGACGCGATGACGGTATCCTCAGGTTGCTGGCGCTGCGAATCCATTAGTCTGGATAATGCATCTGCTTGACCAATAGCATCAGTAGATTGATTACGTAAATCTGATGTTGTGTGCGATTGGATAGCCTCACAGATGGAACTTAAAGGTACATCCATGAGTTGAAGTTTAGTAATCCAGTCCAGTCCGAGTAAATTCAGGTTTGCACAGTCCGTTAAATAGCATTTACCCGAAAACTGTTGGTTGTTAAAAGTGACTTCACAAATCAATTCTCCGGTTAGATTTAACGTATTGCCTGATGCACTCTGGGCCACGTGACTGGTGGGTAGAATATGAGGTTTTCCAATTAATTCCCATGTGTTACGTGAGATCAACGTAATATCCGAGGCTGTGTCCAGCTGGAGGCGGATCGGAACGGTATTAATTGAAACAATTACGTATTTACGTCGAGATTGAAATTCTCCGTTGAACGTTGCGAATACGGAATTAGATAGCAGTTTTTTATGAGGGTACTGCTTGTGACGGACGGCTTTTGGGGTGCTCTTTGATGGATTGTGATTGCCTTTTAACATGGAGTGACAAAACCCTTCCTTGTGTCCGCGTCTGTGGCACTGATGACATTGATGCTTTTTAAATGGACAAAAACGTGCAAAGTGCCAATCTCCGCATGACCAACATGCCGTAGGGGGCTTTTTGACAGATGTTACTGTCTCTTTTGCTAAGGCATGTACGGTGACAGATGAAGTCGGCAGCGATGTCCGCTGGATGAGAGCTGTGTCGTGTTTGAGGTTAATCAGTCTTTGGCATTCAGTGGTGAGTGAACGCACAGTTACTTCTTTCTCGTGTTCGAGTTTAGAAAGTAATCTAGTACGTATGTCGGCTTCTTGTGGTGACTGGAGACCAGCGATGAAAATAAGACATTTAAATTGATCTTCCGTAAGGGTCTGTAGCTGGAATTTTTCGCACTCACGATTAACGATGCCGGCAAACGTAACGTAATCATCACCATCTCGTTTCGATAGCTTCAAACAATTGTAACGGGTGTTAAATAAGGAGGATTGATCTCCGAAAATTTCCCGTAATTGCTCTACAGTTTCAGAAAAACAAAGATCTTTCGGTTGCTTGGGCAGAATGAAATTTGTGAAACGATCGTGCTCGATAGTTCCAAGTTTGCGAACAAGAAGGCGGGATTTCCACGCATCATCTTGACAGGAAAATTCATTCAGAAATGTATCTTTCCATCGGTTGTACCATGAATCGAAAGTAAGACCGGATGCAGGATCGTAATTGAATTCTGAAATTATAGAAGCAGTCGATTCCATAAATGCTGGTGAATTGGAACTCTGGGACAGAGTTGAAGACTGAAGGTTGAGACATTGTGTTAGCGATTGAATCAAACGCATTTGTGTTTGTTCGAATTGTTTGTGTTGATGATCAAGAATCGCTTTCAAATCCTCTGATGAAAATGACATGATTGGATTCGTTGTAAATTCCCGTCGCCAATGTTATAATCCCGTGTTCTAGGATTAAACTGTATCTCAAACAGACAATTGAGCAGAGAGGTTCTGGATGAAAGTTCTATTGATACAAGGTGGGACAAAGAGCACCACAGTCCAATTGAAGGGTAGGCTAAAATAGGGAGAAGAATTGTTAGTGTAAAGTAAACACAATGATAAGTATAATTCGTTTGGAGGTGACCCTCCTAACAATACCAACGAGGGATTGTTCCAGTATCAGCGTCTTCCTTTTGGTTTGAAGACTGCTCCAACTGTTTTCCAGAAATTGATGGACGCCATTATGTCCCAGGTGTGGCCGCATACCTGGACGATCTACTCATTGTCGGTTCCTCCGAAGAAGAACTCGATGGTCGCATCAACCAGACGTTGAAGCGGATCGCTGAAAGTGGTTTATGCCTTCGTCGAAAGAAATGCCAGTATTATATGAAATCAATAAAATACCTTGGTTTCATTTTCGATCAGAGTGGACGCCACTCTGACACTGGCAACATACAATCAATCCAGCAGATGCTGGCCCCAAAATATGTTGCATCACTGCGAACATTCTGTGGTTTGATCAGTTATTACAGTGCATTCCTGCCATCACTCCACACTGTGCGTTCACCGCTCAATCGACTTCTTCAAAAAGATGTCCCGTGGAATTGATCACGCGAATGCGAAACAGCTTTTATGTAGCTCAAATCACTGTTAACAACAGACATGTTACTGACACACTACGATTCCATAGGTGTTAGTCTAGGCGTTGCTTAAACGAGGACAGGGACTCTGCACATACCACCTCCGGCGGGAGAGCGTTCCAGACACGGCATTTGCGAAGGGTAGGAAATACCTTCGACTGTTAAATCGGCTGTTCTTGTGATGTTCATGTCTTGTTGGAGCCACGGATGCCACGCACTGACTGCATATTCGAGCGGGAGGCGGATGTAAGCGGTCAGTAGCCGTGGGAAGAGTCGTCGATCAAAGCGTCTGAAAAGTCGCCTCAGAAGACCAACAGTGTGGTTTGCGGTTCTTGCAGCCTTGTCGCACGGATGTGCAATCGTGCAGCATTTCTGTGCTGTGCGGCTAACATCGTGCTAAATTGATTGGCCAACGGTAGTGAGCTGCATGCTGAAACACGCTGGAGTCTCACTACCATTTCTATTTCTATTTCCCCCCTCATATCTGTCTAGGCCTGGGCAACCTGACAGTATTTTAGCCCACGTGCAGTGTCTGACTGTGCGGCACTTTGCCTGGATCAGGCTTGTGCTTTCATACATATATCATACTTGTCGCACTGGCTGGAGCAACCCAAGACTTGCTGTACGATGACGCTGAGGTTGCTTACCTGGTTCACGTGGTGCAAACGTTCGTCCCCCAAGTGATAAGCGTAACGAACAGAGTGTCGAATGGTCAGAATATGGCATTTTGTTGAGTTGAACGGTAAATTGTGTTCTAATGACCACTGATAGAGGTAGTCGAGGTCACGTTGCAGGAGTTGATGATCTTCTGAGCTAGATATACGACGCCAAACCATGAGGTCATCCTCGAAGAGTAAAAATGAGCTTGATAAGATCATGCTGATATCATTGGTGAATATAAGGAAGAGAGTGGGTCCGAGTACGGATCCTTGCGGAACTCCACTGGTCACCGGGGAACAGTCCTAATAAGCATCTTTGATGCGCAAACACGATGCGCGATCTTGCAGAAATCGGCTGATCCACGTCAAAAAAGGGTCGTAGCTTTTGAATGAGAATAAGGTGATCAACTCTATCAAAGGCTTTCGAGAAATCCAGGTATGCTACGTCAACTGCAACCCGGCAGTCCACGGCTTTTGTCCAATCGTCCCTGGCCAACAGGAGGTTGGGTAGACAGGAGTGTCCTGGCTGGAAACCATGCTGTTCATGAGCAAGGATGTGATTTTCTTCAAGGTGGCGTGTGATGGTGTCAGCTATAATACTTTCCATTACCTTTGAGATCACAGACTGCAAGGTCACCGGGCGGTAATTAGCTGGTAAGGTGCGGTCGCCTCCTTTAAATACCGGAGTGATCAAGCCTTGTTTCCAAGTTTGTGGGACTTCGGCTGAGTCGAGTGAACTCTGGAAATATAGCGCCAGATCTTTTGAGATATATGCTGCGACTGCATTCAAAGCTTTTGGGTGTATGGAGACCAGTTCCTCCGGTACTTCCGATTAGTATGTGAGTCGGGGACTCGTTGACATGACCTTAAGTTGCAGAAGCCTAGAAGTCTAAAGCTTAGTAATGCGAGCACGCTATCCACGCGAGTGGTGAATACTTGTAACTCTCTACCGAAAGGGCTGCTATGTCTACCATCAGTACAGCTATTCAAAAGCGCTTTGGATCAGCATTTGTTGAGACGAATGGACTGGATCCCCGGAGTGATGTTCCATTACTCTCAGAGCTTGCCTTGTCAGCAGAAGTTACCCATGCTTATTGCTTTGGTGAATCTTAAACAGGATTTTATCCCTTCTGCTTTCGATTCAGAAGAAGAAGACCTCTGCCCATCCCCGTTGATTTTAAAATAATTTGTCGAAACCTCAAATACCAGGTTCATTTCCTTTTAATAATGCCTGCCAATCACTTTGAAACATCCGAGACTGAAACACCTTAAATTATTTTAGAATTTGATTTTGTTCAGCTGCGAAACTCATTTGCAAGAATGATGTTTTGATTTCATGTGCATTTTAGCGTCGGAATTTTTTTTACTTACATTATGCCTATATTTTTAATGAATTCAACCTCATACGAAAATTTTCAGCCTCTAATATTCTTTAAATGAATTCAGACGAGTCAGTTTCACTGCATCCTCCAGTCTCGAAAAAGAAACGAACGATTTTGGCTTATTGGAAAAGTAAGATTATTATGATTACTTCGTGATTGCAAACGTTTTCATGGATATCAGTTAATTATCTATTTTTAATTGTTTCATTATGTTTGCGATGATTGAAAAAGGAGGTGATCTCGAACTCTGCTTTTTAGTGCGCATGTACCTTTAACTTGTACAGGTTACATAGTTTCAAATTAATTCGAATAGGTATTCATTTACAGATTTTCCATCCATGTCTGGGCAAGTCGAAAATGCCCCAGCTCGGGTTCAGTCTTCATCATCATTGACAGCATTACGCCAGTAGCAGATACCAAGTGCTTAACATAATAAAATTATTCCAAAAGATACGGGGAAGGGTGGGACCTAAAAAGCAACTGAACCTTTAAAAGATGAGGCATAGACACACTGGGATGAGGCGCCTACCACTCGAATCAAACATTGATTTAAGTAAGTGTTGTGAACAAGTAGAGCGATATCAGCATGACAGCTAACTTGCGGCTTGAGCCTGTCGAAAAGTGAATATATGATCCACTCATCTTCTACTGGGACTAAATCCTGCTGTATGCAGCGGGTAAGGGGACCCGATTTATCGTGCGCGCGACCGGTGAACTATTGAATTGGAGTTATTTGTGATTACCATGGTGGCATGTGGGTTGGGATACTGCCAGGTCGCTCATGCCTAGACAGGAGAACAATTAGGGTTCTCGACCAAAGTATGATATGTATGAAAGCACAAGCCTGATCCAGGCAAAGTGCCGCACAGTCAGAGACTGCACGTGGGCTAAAATACTGTCAGGTTACCCAGGCCTAGACAGATATGAGGGGGGGAAAGAAATAGAAATGGTAGTGAGACTCCAGCGTGTTTCAGCATGCAGCTCACTACCGGTGGCCAATCAATTTAGCACGATGTTAGCCGCACAACACAGAAATACTGCATGATTGCACATCCGTGCAAGAGCGACGTGAGGCGGAACCAAAGCCTTACCCCCAAGGCATTACGCGGAGGCCGAGTTCGTCTGACCTCTATTCAGCGACGTTCCTGGTATGATTAACACTGTTTGTCCCCAAAGGACGCAATCCAGTATAGCTCGATGGCTCACTGATGTACACAAACTATAGCACCACTTTAATGTCCAAGCTCCGATCGATGGATCCAGTCTCCACGCATTGAATTTATTAAAGAATTCAAATCTGCATTCCGTGATCACATACTATCATTTTTAAGTTAATAGGTGGCCGAATCATGTACAATGGGCGCTTGTCCCGGCAACTATTATTCGGAGTCGAGAGTGTTTATCGTAAAGATGTTCAAAACGTTCGAATTTCTTCTCTATTTGCTAAGAAATAAGTTCCACAAACTTTACGAGATTGTTCGGGTCAGCATGCGCGTAACTATCGTCACACATGGTCGCGGGCCTGAATTGATTTGCCATCAAAATTCGTTACGACTGATGTAATCTCGCAGCGTCTTCTGTTTTCTCCTTTCTATTTATTGTAATTTATTCTGGTATGAAATTTTACATCAAAGACAACGATGTACGAATCTGATTGATCCACTGTTCTTAGCCTTCATTCTGTGTTGTGAGACGTGTCAAACACCAATTTATTATTATAGGTTGAATGCTTTATTCCTTAATAACAGTTTAATGTGTTTTAAGTCCATAACAATCATCAGCCATTACTTGTATATGTTTTCGAACCGAAGGCTTTGACCCCTCGGCCAACACGAATAAAAGTCAGTCTGCGAAGAAGCGTTCGGAAAAACACTTTGGTCCTATGGCTCGTCTGTGGTCAGCAATGCACAATCGTCAAATGGTTCGAGTTGTGACTCGTGGTATGCGCGAGCCACGTGCTATACTCACAGGCCGCCTTGTTGCTTTTGACCGGTACTGGAATTTGGTTAGTTTCACCGTACGGTATCGATAACGCCGAACATCTATTTTAGTGCTGTGATCACTGAATTCATTGTGGAAATCACTGTGTCCCTCGTTGTGCGATGGACAAGCGTCTTCAATATAGCCTCTGTTTTATGCTGGAGCTATTAATGTGCACTTGGAGCTCAATCCTTCGTCCGTTTTGTTTGGCTCTTTACTTCTTCAAAATCATCCTCTTTTGTCTAGTGCTTGTGTTTTCACATCACACATCAAATGAGTTGAACTTTTCTTCTCATATCGGTCTAGGCCTGGGCAACCTGACAGCATCTTAGCTCACGTGCAATCTGTGACTGTGTGGCAATGAGGTTGTATCGGGATTGCGATTTCACACCTACATATCAATGTGCAACACAAAACCGCTGTACATTAGCACATGCTGGTGCGAGTGATGATTAAGCTGTATGAAAAAATGAAACGTAACAGTTGTGCTTATCTACCAAACGAAAAGTGCTCTTCATACCTGGCTTTCCCCAGTCCGTTCTTGTTGATGCACACTGCAGAGCTATATCTTGTTATTCTATAGTCGGCGGTTAGATAGTACACAACTTGGAACGTTGGATGTTTGTTAAAGTTTGTTAAATTATCATCTGCTGCTTACCTGTCACGTATTGCAATTCAACGTTTTCACCGCTCCGGCATCATGCTTAAAGTGTCTACGTTTATAACCTAATAAGCCGATTTTGTTAAGCGAAATTTCTGCTTTGTCCTATTTTTAGTTGAATAATCGTTTTCAGTGTTTTTCTTCACAGTTTTTCGTAACTTAAGGAAAGATCACGAGTTTACGCCACATTGTCACCCAAGTCAAGCTGGCTACTTAACGCAAGCATTGGAAAACCTGATTGTATCGTAGCACACATGCATTCTATTCTTGTACGGCACTTAAATTGGACACAGGCTTGCGATAGAATAGTATAATAATAATACAAACTCTTCACTGAAATCCAAAGACATTTTCCTTATGTTGATGTTGATATTGTCGTGAACAAGTGCGTATTACTTCGTAAGATTATGTGTTGGCTGCGTCATTGATCGACAATACACTCTTCTTTCAGATTCTTTCCGACACAACAATATGCTCCGTGCGACTGTCCAAGTCGGACTTCACTGGTGTGAGTTTCATTTTGTCCTATTCATCGAACAAATTTAACACGTTTATGCCACTTATTTTATGACCAGTTTTGTATTTTCCTCGTAGGTGTGTTGCCAAAGTTTGGCCACGCTATCCCATTTTGAGCGTGGTTTCACCTTCCGGTTTCTTTAATATCGTCTCCTCTGTTTTTTGCTTAAGTTTCGACCAAAACATAGTTGTAACTAAATAGCTTTTAGCGGTTCTGACGTCATGCGCTTCGTCAAAACTGACGTACGTGTCGTTGCGTATTGAGCTGCAGTCCTATAAACTGCGTGTGGACTGATTTTCGGGCTAGTTATCGAAGCAGGCACGTCGGCACGCTATGCTAGTACTGAGACAGCTGTGAGTTTTCGGTTACTTAATTTTGTGCGACTATCTCCTCCTGGAGGATGAGTCGGCTTCAATGAAGATTCTTGGGAATTTGGGTACAAGGCGGCGTCCCTAGCACCGCTCGGCATTTGTTCGAGTCAGCTTCTCTAGCCTTTACACAACCAAGTACGACCTGCAAGGCAGCAGGGAGTGTCCAGAAAAAGGTGGTGTGCACCAACTAACCGTTCCAGATTTTTCCTCAGGGTTTTCTCCCGATGCCTTTCCCGCGATCGGGTATACCGCAAGCCAGCGGAGGTTGAAAATCAGGGTTTTCCTTCCCTTAGATGAAATTCCCTCCCGGGCTAACGAGCTACATCTGCCCGAAGCAAACTGGTTTTCAGGCGCCAGTCACTCGCCCTCGCCCCTTCTCCTGTTGGTAGAAGCAGTTCCGCCGGGCTCGGGGAGCCACTCGTGCAGGCCAGAAGCTGGACTTGGTTATCAGAGGCTATATGAGACGCGCGCCATATGGGAGCATTTTATAAACAGTGAGAGCTTATCCCCACTGCCACTCCCGGTTATGACAACCTTTGGAACCATCTCTGTTGCACCTTTCAGTGTCACGAGAGTGACGTTGCGTTACTTGAGTTTCCTTCCTTTTTGTCACCATAATTTTCAAAGATGTCATTTATCTAAGGACGCTTTTTATAAAGCAACCTCTAAATCATTGTTATATGTCATCATCATCATCATAGACAGCATTTCATCCGTAGCAAGTACCGGGCGCTTAACTGACACACAACCATCTTAAAAAGACGGCCAAGGATGGAGCTGAATATGCTACTGAAGATTAATCACATACACACTGGGATGATATGCCTACAACTCGAATCAAACATGCATTCAAGGAAGTGTTGTGAACGAGTAGAGTGGCATCAACATGACCGCTTCCTTGCGGCTTTCACTCTCACGCATCATAACAAGCTTTTCTCACCGCTTCACTTGACATCAGACAAGATTAATCAAACACTCCAAGATGATGTGTACAACAAGACCGCTACTGGACACGATTTTAAACCATGTCACTATGGGTAAGAAACCACTGCGAATTGTGATCTCTTGAACCCGTAACTGGGAGACGGCTCGCATCAACTGCAGCTAGGTTAACAGTCAAAAGCCTTCATCTGCTTGAGCCAAGTCAGACTCTGACCACCCTTACGGCGACGCCATTCCAAGTTAGGATTGTCAACCAAAACCGCGTTAGGAAAACGGTGATTTTCCATTCGTAATACGTGGTCTAGCCAGCACTGTCTATGTACGTTAACTTGTTTTTCGATGTCTACGTCGCTACCAAAGATTACGGATAGTCGCGTTACGTATCTGGTGGTTTCAAGTAACTCCCGCGATTATGCGGAGACAGCAGTTTTCGAAAATCTGCAGACGTCTTATTTTTCTCTTAGTGTCCAGGCTTCACATACTCATGAGATCCCTTCCCGTGTATTGCTCCACCAGTTCAATGTTTCTTTCAGCATGGTAAACCCTCTCGAAGCCAAAAGCGTCGTCTGCAGCGCGAAGCTCGGAAATTCCAACAGTTGAAAGAACTTGAGTTGACTAACCACCTCGGCACAGGTAAATTTGCACATGTGTCCTGTTGTCTCACCGAAATTCAAGTGTGATTCCTTTCAAGTATTGATATCGTTAAGTCGATTTATTGATTGTACTTGTTTGCCTCTTGTGATCTGATTGAATCACGGGTGTTTTATTCAAACACATTATGTTTGTTTATTCTACTCCATTGTACGATCGTGAGGTATGGTGGGTGGGTGGGTGATATCTCAAACCTATGGTCAGGCAATGTGTTACGCGGTGATATACTGTACGTAGACTTGGTTGTGGCCAGTCCTAGGCAGATATAAGAGACGGATGGCACTGAGACTTTAGCGTTTTCAAGCATGCAGTCTACCAACGGAAAATCATTTCAGCACGCTGTTACCTGTGGAATACAGAAGATACTACACGCCCGACAAGAGAAATAAAAATTTTTGTCAAAGTAATGTGTGACATTCAATCGATCTTCGAGGCTTCATTTGGTTTCTTTCGATATTAACCTGCCATCAAACAGTTTCAGTCACTGTTTTCTAGTATAACACTGTATGAGTTTACATTAAATTCATATTCGCATGCTTTCCTGTCGCACAACCAACGCTAGGTTTCGTGTTGCTTCGATCAATCAGCAATTGCGTGGCTTGAAACAGTTGAAAAATGATGAACAATATCCTGAAACGTGAAACCACCCTCTCGCATTGCGAGAGCTCGCTTCGCGTTCACCAGTCTAGGTCATCTCTGGAAGCAGTCTGACGTGAGTTTGAGACTCAAGGGGAGAGTTTACCTGGCCTCCGTCAGGTCGGTCTTGCTTTACGGGTACGAGAGCTGGACAGTACGCGCAGAGTAGCTCCGGCGCTTGGAGGTGTTTGAACATCGATGTTTACGGAGGTTTGCACGAGTGTGGTGGCAACACCGCACTAGCAACGTTGAAGTGAGGTGTGGACAGCCTGATGCTACGAGACGTAATCGACCGTTCCCGTCTCCGCTGGCTAGGGCATGTCTTGAGAATAAAGCCTGAGCGCCTACCCTTCCGCGCGCTGCGTGTGTCGGTTGGCCCAGGCTGGCGGCGGTGTTCAGGTGGACAACCGCTGACCTGGAAGAAGGCCTTAAAACGCTTGACGTCGGGTTTAGCTCGGGTCGGACGAACGCGGCTTCCTGGGTGGGGTCCAAGGGATAGTGAGTGTCTGTGGCTTGACACGCTGTCGACGATGGCTGAGAACCGGCAACAGTGGAGAGAGTGCATTCTATTTTGTGTTCCCCCCTCAAATTTGTAAAAAAAATATCAAAAAAATCAAAAAATCGACATGTGGAACAATGGACAAAAAAATTCCCCCTCATATTGTACCTTTTTTCTTTCTTTTTCTCGTGCATTGCCGGGTGGCACTTTTTCATTTTAAATGATTGTGTAAAATATATATATATATATATATATAATATTATAATATATATGGTTGATACAACCAGCTTTTCAATTACCGACACACACATGCAAGTGTGGATGATGCAGATTGAACAAAATATCATTATTTTCACTGGTTGCTGCTCGTTTTTTCACATTTAATAGCAAAAGCTCTTCCCTCATGGTGCTTTAGCTAGTCGTTAGCTGTCATTTCTCGTTCTACCGCTCGTTCATCAAACGCGAAAGTTGTCCCCATACTTCCTATTCCTAACTTCCTATACGCATGCGGAAACATGCTGGTGTCTCACCGCCATTTTCTTATTTCATCGTATATCTGTCTATGCCCAGGCAACCCAACAGCATCTTAGTCACTTGCGCAGTCTAACTTGCATTACTTTGCCTAGACACAGCCTTGTGATCTCCTTCGTGTTGTTCATTCCCTTAAACGAGTTTTCGCCTTCTGTGCGGATGTGCAATCGTACAGTACTTCGGTTCTGTTCGGCTAGCACCGTGCTAAATTGATTGGCCACCGGTAGTGAGCTGCATGCTGAGACACGCTGGAGTCTCACTACCATCTGCATTCTCGATTTCTCATATCTGTCTAGGCCTGACAGTAATATCGCCCACGTGCAGTCTCTGACTGTGCGGCACTTTGCCTGGATCAGGCCTGTGCTTTTATACCATCATACCATACCATGTTCCATGTATGTTTAAGTGCTAATCACATTTGGCTCAATATGTCGACCCCATAGGTTTCTGCACATTTCGCTACTCCACCTTCTCTATAGCAATGCCCTTTATTTTGTTTCTTGCATACAATCCCACAATGTAGCCTCCGCTCCAGTTGAAATCGGTCAACTGATTCCCCTCGATCAAGTACCCGATGAAGTTCTGAAATGGGGCAATATTCCACTTCCCACCCCAGCGTCGACTTCCGTGAGCAAACCTGCTAATCCGTTGGATCACCCAGACCCAGTAGCAGCGAACGCAACTTGCCCAAGCGTTTCCACACAAACCCCTCCTGTTCCCAGTTTCTCTGGCAACTCTTGTTGGATTGCTTCGATGACAAAGTTGAGCACCAGCAAACTCGGCTGCTCTGACCTCAGGTATTGTTCTTGATGTCTTTAACGCACGTTGTTTTGTCAACTTGATTGTTCCTCACTCGTGGTGATGGGTTCGACCTTCGCTGGATAGAGTCATATTGTAAGCGGTAGAGGTCATTACGCCAGTTCTAACCTCCCATTACGTTGTCTGTACAAGCTACGGGGCACTCGATTCAACGTTGGCCACATCAACCCCGCGTCCCTATTTGTCCCTGAGGCCAACCGGTCCAACGGTAATTGCGTTCAATCAATAATCCCACAACGCGAGAGAATGTCAACTGGTCAAACACAAGCATTACACATTCATCTTATATAGACAAATCACCTTACCACAACACCATCCTGAAGCATGTCTTTCACGGTTGTCATTTCGATCTAATTTGCCAATGATTGGTTGATTGATTGACCACTAGTAGTGAGCTGCGTGCTGAAACCTTGGAGTCTCACTATCATCTGTATTCTCGATTTCTCATATCTGTCTAGGCTTCGCCAACCTGACAGTAATATCGCCCACGTGCAGTCTCGGACTGTGAGGCACTTTGCCTGGATCAGGCTTGTGCTTTCATACCATATACCATGCCAATGGATTTAGTGCCGACCGGTGCACTCCGAGCACAGGGCTCGCTTTATCAACCCTGACGACTCGCATATCGTTCGGCTGGCGTTTGCTATTGCCTCCTGCTCTCGAACTATGCAATCCTTCTGAAATCAAAATTACTCCGGGTTTGCGATTATCGTCGTCGCTCGCTTCGGCGCTTCCTGCATTCGAAAGCTCGTGATTAGCACTACACACCTATGCAATCGCCTGTCGCCATCGTTATTGTGAGACTGTTCACGCTGTTATGTGTAGGGTGAATCACCTTTTTCCGATCCACCGCTAGGATTCGTGTTCGTAAACGTTTCTTTTACGATAGGTTGGCGTTGCGATTTTACCGTTTTCGCCTGTGTCATTGACTTGTTTTCTATAGCATATTCTGCGCCTATTATTGGTCACGTTCTTATCATACTCTGATAGACAGCTATTGCAAATCACCCGTGTCAATTGAGCTCGTTTTTTACTTAATTTGAAAGGAGCAACTCATGGTCGTGTGAATCCATGCCACGAGTAGTGACCGATGCCATAGAGACGCTAGTTCGAGATAACCTGATGTTACTTTGACTTTGATGTTTGAAGTCTACCTCAATGTCCGGTGTCAACTCGCTTATAATCTCACCAGTACAGTTAATTGCCTCGTTTATTTGCGAAGTGCAGTCTCTACTGACAGTGGAAATCTTCGATCGCTGGTACCTATGTCAATAGAAAATTTTCCACCGAGTAAATCCTTTCTATTTCTATTTGGCCGTTCACCCGTACATTTCGCGAGGTTCAATCAACGAACACATCATATCATCGAATCACTACATAGCGTGAACCTCCCAGATTGATCATTGGTCTCTCGCGATAACTACACGTCTCTGGTACTTTCGAATTGTCCTCAATAAAATGATCGCCAACCGGTAGACACTAAGTGCCATTTCCAAACGTGGTGTTGTCCTGAATAGATTAATCTCACGGCATTATGCACACTACCTGCAAGACCGAAAATCATGTCCTGTGAACACCCGGAACCAGATTTTGAAATGGTATTTTCTATGTTATCGTGTGGTATACCTGGATGAATGCTGCGTGCTTATTTCAATTAACTACTCAGTTTCCTTCTGCTCAGCTCTTGTGTCTCGGATGTGTGTCCCGAAGTGGCAAACCGCTCGACCGGAGGGCAACTGTTCGTTCGAGGAGCAAATGTCGTTTCTGTGATTTTTCCTTCCCACTGAAAGTGCACAATCGTGCACTGCTTATTTTTGTAATAGATTTTTGCTACCACCGTTGTTATTTCTATTAAATCAGTGATGTTTTGGTGTAGGAATTTTGATCGGATTATTATTCTGAGAAAATGTTTCCATATGGGTATGGTATGGTATGAATGCACAAGCCTGATCCAGGCAAGGTGCCGTACACTCAGAGACTGCACGTAGGCTAAGATACTGTCAGGTTGCCCAGGCCTAGACAGAATGAGGAAGAAAAAAGTACAGGAAATGGTAGTGAGACTCCAGCCTGTTTCAGCATGCAGCTCACTGCCTCTGGCCAATCAATTTAGCACGGTGTTAGTAACACAACATGAAGTACTGCACGATTGCACATGCGTGCAAGGGGTGGGTGTTAGCAACGCAGTACATTTTGGACGAGCTTCTTAAATTTCCCATAAGTTTCGTATAAAATCTCGTTTAGTTCTACTTGTAATCACAACGAAAGTCGGTACAAATAACTTTTAAATTGTTTCACTATCATCGTTTCTGCGTATGCTTTTTTCATGGCATTCCAATGTAATGTTGAACTATTTGAGTTAATTGCTGCGCAGCCTCCTCGAGTTTGTCCGTGAAAATGATGGCGTCGAATCGTTCATCTTCAATGGCGGCGCTTCGGTATAAACTGTTCGCTCTCTCCCTACACCATTCGATCCATCGCTGACGTTCTTTGAACAGTTTGTCCATGGATTCCGCCGAGAAGCGGTGAATGCTACGAAAATCCAGCTTGGACTGCTCGATAACCTCGGCAAACTGCTTCAAATTTTCCGGTATGCAAAGAATGTATCTGGGCTTTAAGCAACTGAGTGACAATCCCAACAAAGCTTCCATTTCTCCCGTCAGAATTCCGACTAAACCGTGGGATGCTAGCCTGTCCAGTTCTGACCAAGCGAGTCCATACCGATGTCCTGAAAAGCAGTTATTTATAATGGCAAAACTGTCGGTGAGGATAGAAAACAATGTGCTACTGGTTGTACTGTTCAATCGCTTTCTGTTTCCGTTAGCATCTAATGTAATAAGCAATCGACCTGAATATTTTCAAAGCTTAGTATGTTCTGAATGCAATGCCCATTTTCTAAAACCGCGCATGTCAGCCTACGTAGTGGCCATGGATGTACGAACCTTTCGTCAATCAGGCCAGCGAGCTACTTAAATGCTTTTTCAATGGCTGTTTGCTGCTTATCAGAGACAATTGAACGTAGCTAATCTTTCTAGCGAGTACTTTTTGTGCTGCTCATGTGATGACTTGGCCTTCTCTTCAAGCCAAGAGGTTGTATGCATATTCCTGAGTCAATGTGCACAAACCCCATTTTTGACTGCATAGCAAGATGTGCTGTCCGACTTATACACAACAGAAAATTTATCAGCGCCACTTCATTTGGACGCTAGATGGAGAGGGTATATTGTGATATCGCTTCTTCTGGAACGCTTGTGTGGGTTCTGACCACGCGCTGCTTTGATTGAGATACACATCGAAATTATCTGGTCCTTTAAGCTAACGAATCTGCAAGCCTGTCGATGCGACTTAACAAACAGTTTGTACCGCGGTACCCTGCAATAGTTACTGATATGTAGTATATCGCGGAGTCGGTATGTGACTGTGGCACCTCTAGCAGACGGTTTCAGGTTACTCTGTTTACTGGAAGGAAGGCGAAGTATTCCATTTGATTCGCAATATAATGCGGAACAAAGACCCTTCAGAAATGATCTTATGCATAACATTAGATCAAATGGGAAGCGTCTTTGCTGAAAAAAGTGAGGGTATGGAGGTAGCCAACAATTCAGGTAACGTCCGAAAATCATTCTAGCTACTCAGCTCCCGGGTTGTAAAGCAATAGGACTCAGCGATGCAATCACAAAGAAGAATGATACCTTAATCACAAACAATACGCCTGCTTCGTTGTACCCAACATTACTATGTGCAATTTAGCTGGACAGCAGCGGTTGATCCGTCCCCTTATTTTTCGTGTTTTAAGCCTTAGCTTATTGATTTGAAGTCTCCAGGCGAAGCAGCGATCAATTTCTGCGTTAAATCAATGAAAAGATGCAAGGCAGTCGGTCCCGTTGGATTAGCAGTGGTCGGTTCAAGGAGGATAACGATAACTTACCGAGTGATGCTGGGGACGCCGCTTTGTACCCAAATTCCCAAGACCCTTCATTGAAGCCGACTCATCTTCCAGGAGGAGATAGTCGCACAAAAGAAAGATGCAAACTGAGTGATCTTCGTCACATATGGGAAACAGGCTATTCGCTATCTGTTGGTGAAGATCTATAATCGCACATTTTACAAACAAAGGTCTGCGAATTTCATGCTCCAGCCACAGGAAGGGAGGCTCACATCTTTTCACGCTTATAGACAGCCCACTGTAGCGGTCTTTCTTGATTTTAAGAGTGCATTCAATTCGGTCGATCGGAACCCATTATTTTATAATTTATTACTCAAAGGTGTCCCACACTTTAGCATTTTTCGGGTTCTTTATTCCTATAGTTTTGGGGTCGGTGTTGTGTAGAATAACCTGTCAGCCTTCTGCCCTACGGTCAATGTGCTAACCCTCAACATCGATTAACTTGCGACTGTAAACGCTTTTACCTGGTTCAGTAGTTGAATTACTAATAACGCGTTTAAACAAGTAAGTTTCGGCTCGCATTTCAAGAGAGGCAATAGCGTTCCGTAATTTGGACCACCTGTGATGCCAAGCTTATTTCTAAAGAATAACTACAGAGTGCATAAGGTGAATTTTAGCATGATTTGTTGTACGGATCTGAAACCTGAACACTGAGAAAGGAAGAATTAAGATATCTGCGCGACCTAGGCAATCGCTACCTCCGCACAAGGGGTTCAGTAAGCGATGAAACAGTTGCTAAATAGTGAACGATATGCTTGTCGCATTTTAAGTTCTGGCAAATTAATCAGTTTGACCGTTCAACAGTCGTTTATGTTTGGCCATTGGTTCTACTGAGAACACAATTGGGAAGTTTGAAGGGGTGAACAGCTTACATGAGCTTTGAAACAATAATGGATTATTAACAAGTTAGTAGTTTTTAAAACGATGTTGTTTGATGTAACCAAATAATTAGACAGCTCGATATTACTGTGCAAGACAAGCTACTGCGCGGACGTATTTTTCGTTGCTCTGACAATTTTGATCATATCTTCGTTGCATCTGCACGGACTTATACCATTTAAAAACTTCCGTGTACCACTCGACAGTATCTATCGGATTTCATACTTTTCGATCGTGCAAGTCAGCTTACAGCAAAGCTACCAGGAAAAGAACAATTTGTTCACGCGCACAAAGTTTTTCCCGGCACCAGCTATCCTACGGATTGTGCAATCATTGCATGGAGCACATTGAGCTTTATGCGGGTTCTACCAACACGTGTCATGTGATGAGACTTTAACTCATGAGTGTGTTCGGCTTGTGAACGATAATGACTATCCATCTGCGTGTTATTTCTACCATGCCTGTTGAAATTCAAATAAAATGGACATCGCAAGTGTATACATTCATCCGTTGCAAAAGTGTTGAATACAATAAAGAGTAGATTGTCGAAACTGTAAGAGGAGCTTGCACAAGGGAAGAATGCGCAACTGCCTACCATTCAACATCCAAAAATGTAAAACGTAAAACGTCGGTAAATCATTCGAATTCACATACTCTCTGGGATCTCATCAACTTTCATGGGTTACGGAAGAGAAAGACCTGGGGTTGTGGATTAGCAGTGTTCTGTTGTATACAAATATCTTGCCAAAGCTTAGCATTGCTCAGAAAGATCTTGGGCAGTTTCACAAAGCAGATAATCCCCTCGGATAATTAACACCTATATCAGACCAACATTGGAGTACGCTATTCAAGCATGGTCTCCATGGTTACAGAAGGACATGACGTTGCTGCAACGCGTATACCACCGCGCTGCAAAACTGGTGACCGGGCTATATAACAGGCCATACGAGGAGAGGATTGCAACTATAAACCTCTTCGACTTTTCGTACCGCCGTCTCAGGGGTGACTTGATCCTGCTGTCCAGCATTCTGCATACAGTTGATCACCCACATGAACACCTTTTTCATCGGCAAGAAGCACGTGGTAACAGATATCAAGGCTACAAGTTAATTATTCCACACTCCAGATCAAATTGTCAAAGGTTTTTCTTTGCTGTCCCGATTTTGTTTTATATGGAACTCTCTGCCCCCACATATCAATTGCGCTGAACCTGACAAGTATAGGTGGACTTAGCAATCGATTGGAATATGGTTTGGGACGATCGTTGTAATTCATAATGCAAAGGAATTTGAGTGCAATCGTTAGAGTAGTTTATTGGGGTACTTTTCACTTCTGATGCACCTCAGATAAGACACCTTTTAATCTAGCTCACGAACAGCATCTACAGAATCAACTGCAAGGACGTTCGGGTGTTTACATAGGCCAGATTCCAGGGAATTACACTAAATCGAAGAACACCGAAAGCGGTACGGAAACAGCCCCGGGATGCTAGGGAATATCAATCCCTTATTCGTGATTCCGCCTTGGCGGAGCACGTTTTAGATACGGGCCACAGCGTCGATCTAGACCAGGGGTGCGCAAACTTTCTATCCAACAGGCCACAACCCCTTTCTTTCCACAGAGACTACGGCCGCACATATTTCGTCCTGATTCTAAAAGTCTGCAAGTGTGGTAACACTCGATTTTACATTAAATTGTATTTCCTAACAATGAAATCACATGAATCCAGCGGTGAAGCAATAACTATACATTTACTTGTTTCCATGTAAAGTGACTGTAATGATTCTTTTATTCTCTTTAATATACTTTAATTCCCATTATACTGTAGATGACTAGACTAGGATGCAGTCGAAAAAACAACACATTTATTAATGATTGATTTAACACTTATAAATGATTTATTTTATTCAAAACCTCATGCAATTTTCAGTGGGTGACATGATCTTGTGTGCTCATTGTCAACTTCTTGAAGTCGACCGGCAAGGTAGAGAGCATCAATCGCAAGCATGATTCCAAATTGCAATCCGTCAAGCGTGATCGGTATTTGCTTTTCAGATATTTCATTTTGGAAAATGCTGCCTCACATACGTAAGTACTTCCGAAGAGAACGAGGATGTTTCGAGCCAACTCCGAAGATTGGGATATGCAACCGCTGACTTCCATACCTCCACCAGATCAGTGCATTCATTAAATTTGTTTTTTAGAAGGTCGTCATTTTTCAGTTCTAGTTAGGATTAGATCCGATCGAACCCGCCTGCGAGGAAGTGAATCCAAATCATGTAGCACCAGTCGATCTTCAATGAGGATTTAAGGCTTTGACTAAGTCAGTGGTCGCTATGCGTACAACATTGCTGTAACCACCCAGCAACCCAATACAGATGAACGCGGTCGAGGTCGCATCACACAGCGGTCAACATGAGCAAAAGTACGTTACTAACGGCCGCATATCATACCTCTCACGGCCGCATGCGGCCGTGCGGCCGCAGGTTGCGCACCCCTGGTATAGATGCACTTAATTGTGTTTTTTTATGAGTAATGACGGGGTGTAAGCTGTTTGGTTCAGCAATTTGCTAGAGAGACTTTGTGTGTTTGTATATAAACAATCAATAAAGTTTGTAGTGTTCATATCATGAGAGGTTATTGGGGTCCGACTCTGTCAGAGCCGGAATGCTCACGTTTTTGAAGTGAAGCATGAGGTTCCAATTGAACTGTGACACTTGGCGTAGGTTGATCAGTACTATCCGTTTGCTGAATTTCGGTTTTGATCCTGGGCAAGCTTAACTTTACGTTTTGGGGCAGATATCTTCTGTTTGACTTCCATTCGCGTTTGACATTATCGGTCATTTCGGTTGTCAAAAAGGTTAGCTTCAGAGGGCTAGGACCTTGCCCTTTATAGTTTGTAGACATCGGCATCCTGAAAGTGCTTACAAGTATGGATGTTTTAACGCCGATCTTTTCAGCTAAGTATTTCCACTGTTTGTGATCGTTATCAAACTTTTGAGAAGGATCGTCTGCAGCGTAATCTGGAACACCCAGAAGTACGATACTTCTTGGATTATTTTTCTCTCGATATTTCTTTGTCGTCCTTCGCTCCCACCATGGTAGATCCGGAAGGATACGACTTGTAGAATTGGAAACATCTCTAAGCTTGTAAGCATTTAAAAGTACGTTTTCCACATCCTCAGCTGATTTCAACGTTACTTTTAAAAGACTTGGATCATTTTTGCGGGGGGAATTCATGTGACGGTGTAGCCGAACAATTGATGAGGGGCTAACTATGGACAGTTTCATCTGACTACAATGATTATGCCACTCCACCAAGTCGTGCTTCTGTTTGGCTTCGAATAGCGTTTCCTGTGACTCGGTCACGTTGGTACATATCACACTGAGGTTTATACGTGTGGGTTTTGGCTTATAGTTTGGGTCCTTGTTTTTGACGTTGGCTATGTGGATTTCCTTCTGAAATCCGCGACATGTGTGCAACGCTGGTGAATCCTTCTTAGTTTTGGTCAGATTTTGCGCAGTTATCTGGGCAAATGTCGGCCTGCTCGAATATGACAAATTCTCTGTTGAATTTTTGGTAGTGGTCTCTGAGTGCGGCAATAATGATATTTTTGTCGCGTTCATTATGCGTTCATTAAGTGTTATTAGGCTGGATTCTAAGCCATTTAGACGTGTCTCGATTGTGTTATCAGTGGTCTTCGCTTCAGAAGATGTCACCTTTAGTTTGTTTTTGCAAACTTGGCAAACATAACAGACACCGGGACAAATGTCTCTATTAATAATCGCTTCAACGTCCTGGGTCCACACTTAATCACATTTTGCAATGCACCTTGACAAGCAAGTCCGTCGCCATCTACGCGGGGTCCTTCAAAATCGGGCTGTGCAAATTATTAATAATTCCCTCACAATAAAATTTTTTTCACATTTATCCTCGTCAATTTGGATTCCGTTTTTTTGTTTTTCTGCAATGTGTTCAGGTCAACCTAGAATCATTTATGTAGCGCACACTATGAAAAAATTCCGCGATACCGCTTTGCTGCATAGCCAGATCCTATTAAAAACATTTTGCTGTGTCACTCGTGAGACATTTGATTGTTTATTAAGAAAATCTTCTAAGAAGTCAAAAAACATCGTGCAGGTTGGCAAGTTGCTCTTCGACGACGTCGCGCAATTTCTCCAATGTCACTACCTTGTATCTTATCATCTAATGTGCGATCTTGTTGGTCTAAATATGATGAAATTTCTCTTTTACATCGTTCAAATCATTTTATTCGTTAAAGTGTTGCTATGTTTCAAGAAACTTGGCTGCATTCTGAAATCGACACTGATTTGATTAACATTGATGGTTTTCAGTGATTTCGTTTGGATCGGACCTGTCCTATTGCAAATCGTGGTGGTGGAGTTATAACTTTTGTTTGCAAAGAGTGGTGTGCTTTTAGCAAAATTATTTTTACCTTTAATAAACCAGAAGTTTCCTGTCTTGCTGTTGAATGCAAACCACGGCATTTATCTAACTTTCATTCATTTATTCTTTTAAATGTGTATATCGTCCCCAACTGTCCTTCTAACAATTTTCGTGCATTTTTTGATGAAATTCTCAATGAACTTGCTCCCTACCAAAACTCTTTGATCTTACTTGCTGGTGACCTCAATCACGCTAATCTTTCTATGTTTTCTCTTTTGTCGCTTTCGAACATTGTTCATTTTCCAACGCGTTCTGATGCTTGTCTGGATTACGCTTTCACTAATGCACCACAAATTTTTCATGCCCGTAAATCTGCGCCCATTGGAAATTCTGATCACTGTGTGATATCAATACTCCCTTAAATCTACGGAACTATGGGGCATAGTTACATGACTCGCAGAATCGGACGAAAAGTGACCAGTAGAACCTGCGAACCTGACAATATTTCAGCGCTGAGGACCATGCTAAGCGACACTGACTTCCGCATTTTTAACGAACCGGACGTTTCTCTTGAATGTGATGTTTTTACATCCTATCTAAACTTTTGCTTTGATATATGTTGTCCTCAGGAAACTATTTTTGTTCGACCTGATTGTTTTTCTTCCAATAAATTGAAGCGCCTCCGAAGACTGAAGGAAAAGGCTTTCAAAAATCTTGATCGTCACGCTGTCTCTCAGCTGTCTTCATTAATCAAGCTTGAGATTCAACGCATGCGAGATATTTATGTGAAATCAATTTTGAGAACGAATAACAGTCGCCAATTATGGAGTGCGCTCAAAGGTTTGTGTGGCAAAGACAGAAAGGTACTTCCCTTTATCCGTGATATAAATTCATTAAATGAATCTTTTTTATCTTCTCCTGATGGAACCCAATAAACCCCTGATTTTGTTTTACCCCCATCCTCTTTCTCAACTCCGACTTTTACAAGCTCAGTGGAAGTTATGCAGTCACTTTTCGCTGTATCCCGCTCAATTGCTGCAGGCCCCGATAATCTTTCCCCTCTTTTGCTGAAAGAATGAGCACGCGAACTTTCTTCGCCGATCTCTTCTATCTTCAACAGATGCATTGAGAGAAGTATTTTTCCTGACAGTTGGAAGCCGGTACGTATTACACCAATCCCCAAAAATGATCCTGGGAAGTACCGCCCCATTGCGTGTACGTCGCGGCTACTTAAAGTACTGGAAAGTATAGTGCTACGACGACTTGTTTCGAGTTGCCAGGTAGAAGATTCGCATCAGTTCGCGTACCGCAAAAATCGTTCGACAGTAGACGCACTCGCGTTGCTAACTGACCATGTATCCCGGTCATTAGATTCGAAATCAAAAGCGGTACATGTTTGTTTTCTTGATTACACCAACGCTTTCAACAGTGTTATCAGAAGTTCTTTGCTAAAAAAACTTCATGATTGTGGTGTACCCCTGAACCTAGTTCACTGGATAGCGTCCTATTTTAAGGACCGCGTGCAGTATACTGCCGTGAATGGTAAAGTGTCCAATTTTGTAACCATTTCTCGCGGTGTTCTACAAGGCGCAATACTTTCACCCTTCTTATTTTCTATCTACATTTCTGACCTTCCTTGCTTTCATTCCACTCTTATTCTAAAATATGCTGATGACATTGCTGTTGTTTTTGACCACCATAGACGTGCTGACTCTCCCACATCTGAATTTATTATCAATGACATTGGCCAGTGGTCATCCTCGCTCGGCTTATCGTTGAACCCTCAAAAATGCAAAGAGGTAATATTTTCAAACTTAGCTGGTCAGCGTCGTGAAGCTCTGCTTCAAGGAATTCCCACGATTTCCTTCAATGGCTCGAACTTTAGCAGAAGCGCATGTTTCAAGTATCTTGGCGTCATTTTATCACAGAGTCTCAAATGGACCGATCATGTGACTGCACAGTACTTGAAGGTTAGAAGGTTATCATTTTACGCCTTACGTCTTCGTTCTTTAGCTGTTCCTCCTGATGTAGTTAGATGTTTTGTTTTTTCTTGCATTGTTCCCATTTTAATCTATGCATCCCCTATAATTTTTCCTGGTCATTTTGAAAAGGATTTTTTGATGATCAGAAGGGGAATCAAATTAATTTCAAGATTGAGCTCTTCCTCCACCGAGTTAATTCGTGATATGATCGTCGAACGACACTTTCGTGAATGTGACAGATTGGTCAGAGTCATATCGTCTGATAATGCACACCCACTGCATGAAGCCCTTATGGCTTGCAAATCGTTCCCAGCCACGCGTAGTCAACATATCGTCCCGTATGCAAGAACTGAGAAATTCAAAAATTCTTTTATTCCTTACCTGGCTCGATATTTGGTTGATCGTACAAAAGTTATTCTCGATTTGAGGAAGAAACTGACAGTATAATAACTAAAGTGGGATCATCTTTATTTGACATGTATTTTTTTTAATGTACATTTTATTACGTGTGGTCGAATTAATTGTATCGCTGAAAATTCGTGTACTCGAATAAAGCCATTTTTCTTTTTCTTCTATGTGACACATCTCGCCTTGGGGCTTACAACCTCTCGGCAAACCGCACACACGCACCGCGGGGTGCTTTGTCTCGTTTTCGGGGTCATTCGGTCAAGAAAAATTTCAACGCTGTTCACACGTAGTGTTTCGACCGATCGATCAACAATGAATGGCGTGATGACGGTAAACTGCAGTGATCACGAAGTAGAGTGAAATCTGTAGTCAATCCTGCAGTACGTTTCAGGATTTGATCTCAGGATATTCAGGGTAGCTCCAGTCGATGCAGAAGAAGTAGCTCCTTCGAATGGTATCAATAACTAGAGAAACTTGAACAGCAACAACAACTTTTCACGCGTAGATCCGAAATGGGAAAAACACGAAAAATCACAAATTGCACGTATTGCTGAATACCACTACGAGAGTGATAATTCCAGTTAGCTGAATTCGAGAGGATTTCAAAAATGTATAATGTATCCACTTGGGTCCAAGTGGAAGAAGAGTATATCCAGGTAATCGGGAGCTCAAAATAATGCGACCACACGGTAAGCACTAGCTTCGTTACTTGATTAGTCTGATCTGAAAACTGTAAGATCGTATTCGCGAAGATCATTACTGAATTTTAAAACACTTATCCATGAGCCACAAGTATTGATTAAAAACGATAACAAATAAAACAAAGAGTAGGTGAAATGTTTTGCAATTATTTGGTGTGCACATAGAATGCGAATTTGCAGCTAATCAACCACACCTGCAGTTTACAGGTTTTGAGCAATTGGGCGCAAATTTGTGTAATGATCAAGATATAATGATGGTCTTCAAAGTTTGGTAGTTTGAATAAATAATTTACAAATGAAAATTATTGTAAACCGTTGTCATGGGCATTAGGCTGAATTCAATTTCAGAAATCGAACGCGTGTTACGTACGAATGATTAGAAACTCTAAATGTTTACTTTGTTGTTCTGTGCTGTAGAGTTACAAATAACAGTACTAAATTTTGAATCAGATATTCAATGCTAGTAAGGAATATTCAGAATGACGATTGAGAGAGATTGAAAGCAAATTGCGGTCGACATTGCCAACATATATAACAATAAAATATCCTAGAAGACCCTAGTTGCCTTCGGTTTTTGTTGTCTAAAATCGACGGTGCATTGGGTTCCCCGATGTGAGCTAAAGAATCACGCCTAAGTACTTTTCTATCTTCGATTTATTCACTGTTTGCATAAATATACAAAATCTATAATGAATAAATTCAAGAATGAATAGAAATTTCACTTGAAGGTCAAATTTAGATGCACACTGTTTCAGATTTTCAAAACAAAGTGAAAATATTGATATTGACTTTAGAAGTAGATCCCGTTTAAAATGTGTAAATATATTTGATCGTCCGAGAACTACCAATCAATGCGAACACTGCAAAATAATTAAAATTACTTCGACAAATGAGATAAAAAAATATTCGGAAAGTGTACAATTAATTAATATTAAAAATGTTTGATTACTTTTTGAATTTTATGTTAATTACACAACTCATATAATCCGCAAAATGTTTGATATTTGAGATACTCATCTGCGCATCCTAAATGTGTGTTTCAGTCCGATGGAAAACCGCTAATATAGAAAGTTGACCATATCTGCAACAATGTTGCCGAAAAGAAAGTTCTCATCAAGAAGTCAGTCGTCGACTTGCATATCATGTTTGCACATAGAGCTTAATTAAGCGTCAATTGAACCGAGTTACATATCAGCAACCGAGCTACGGAATCTCAACCTACGTCAAAAGCGCCTCCGAATGAAGATTCAAGATTCAAGATTCAAGATTCAAGATTTATGGTTAAAAAAGCAAGTTGCTGTACAATACCATAGGATATACGTATAAAAAATTATATAAAAAAAATCGTTACTTGTATGATCATGTCCATGTTCTTCATAGGTGGAGCAAAAATAATCCTCAATGGCAACACAGACTGAGGGAAAAGAATCTTTGGATGGACGGTAGTTCCGTGCGTTAAAATTGTATAGACATCAATAGGTAGGGGCCAACGCAGTAGTTCTCAACATAAGGTTTCGTAACCTTTGTTTAAAGATGTGCTCGTTCGATGAGGTAACAATATCTATCGGCAAGTTATTCCACAAGAAGCATACACGAACAGCGAAGAAGTGAAGACGACAATTCAATCGTGAGTGTGGGATTTGAAGGGTCAAAGGGCGGCTGCGTGTGGGGACAACGGAACGAAACTTGAAAAGGTGTTTGAGAGGGTGGGATTTCGCGTAGATGATTCGATATGTCAGAGTGAGGTCGTGTAGGATACGTCTGCGCTCGAGGGTGCACAGTCCAAGTCTGGTCAGTCGCTGCTTAAAGGGTAAATTATTCAATCCGGTAACCGTTTTGTTTGCCTTGTGATAAATTCGTTCGAGGAGCGAGATATTTTTTTCCATCCATGGCGTCCAAGCTTGTACAGCGTAGTCAACGACAGGATGTATGTAAGTGTTTAGTAATTTCACGAGTGAGTGTGGTGGGAAACGTCCGAAAATGCGTTTCAGTAAACCTAGCAAGCTGCACGCACGCTTGTAGACGGTTTCGCACTGTAGGCTGTTCTTCAAAGTGCCAGACACCAAGATTCCGAGATCTTTTTGTGATGCACTCCATTCAAGTGGGTGGCTGCCAAGTGTATAGTTAAAGGGAAAGGATTTTCCGACTTGCAACATTTTGCACTTGCGGAAATTAAATGGCAGTTTATTTTGGATTGACCACTGGTGCAGCTTATTCAAATCTCCTTGCAGAACTTGACTGTCCTCGATAGAGTTGACTTTCGTCCATACTTTTACATCGTGTGCGAATAAAACAAGCTTACATGCTAGTAAGTTCGGTAGATCGTTTATAAATATGAGAAACAGTATCGGACCGAGAACTGAATCCTGAGGGACTCCTCTCGTGGCTTTAATTGTTCGAGAAGTTTCACCATCTATTCTGACTTTTACTTTGCGTCCAGACAGGTAACTTGTGAATCATGTTAGTAGGTTTCCGATGACGCCAACATTCTGCAGCTTCTGAAGCAGTAAGGAGTGATTCACTCTGTCGAATGCTTTAGATATATCTAAGTAACCGGCATGAACGGAACCCCCTTGGTCTAGTGCTTGCGTCCAGTCATTTAGAGTCGTGAGCAATTTAGACAGGCATGAATATGTTTTCCTAAATCCGTGTTGTGTGAAAGTTATTAGCTGATGGTTCTCGAGATGTTCAACAAGTCGTTCACACACCAGGCGTTCCAAAATTGTAGAAACCGCTGAAAGAAGCGTCACGGGGCGGTAATTCGCCGGATCAGAACGACTGCCCCCTTTGTAGATTGGTGTGATAACACCGGTTTTCCATTGAGTTGGTACGGTTCCCGTATTCAATGAGTGCCTGAATAGATCACTTAGTGGGCCACCAAGCTCCAGCTCGCATGACTTCAGAACAGCGGGTGTTATTCCATCCTCTCCTGGTGATTTGCGAACGTTCAGCCGGCGTAGATGCTTTCGCACAACCGTAGGGTTTACCTCGATGTTGCTAAGACATTCGACTTGTAGTGGGTGCGGCAAAGACGTCAGCGTTGACACGTTCTTTGGACAAAATACTTGCGCATAAAATGATATTAGGGCATCAGCTGTATCCTTGACATTATCAGTCAGTCCGTTCTCTGTCTGGATAGGAAATACACCTGGTTTAACCTTGGTCGCGGTGTTTACGATGGTGTACAGCAACTTAGGATGTCGTTCCATCTGGTCGATCAGCTTAAATGGTGATATTGCTTGTCTTCTCGAATTAAGGACGTCACCTTGTTACGAAAACTACGAAAGTGTTCCCAAGATGCGTCTGTTCGTGTTATTTTATGTGCAGCCCATGCGGAATTTCGCATGGCTATCCACTTCCGAGTGCGGCTTCGGAGTTTGAAGCAAAATGTTCTTGATTTCCTTTTGGGAACACAGGTAGAATTGTCGTCTAGTTTTGTGCCGATATAACTTAACAGACTAGAACAATGAGTATCTGCATTCGTATTATCGAGCTGTTTTTCATCCATAATCGTAATGGCACCGCGAAGGCCGAAGTAATCGACTCTCCTGATGAACTTAACGTCGTCCGACGCCCTTCTGGCGTTGCACGCGAATTCGAAGGACAACACAAGATGGACACTTAGCCCCAAAGGACTATGGTACTTCACTGACTCCACTGCTGTTGCTTCGGAGGTTAAAACCAGATCTAGAATTGATGATTCATTGAGGCCCCTTTGTCGAGTGAATGAATGGACATGGTTGTATAGGGGAGTGAAAGTGATAATCTCACGGAATTTGTACTCAAGGGATTGCTGAGTATGCACACTTTTGTTGTAGAGATGTGGGAGGTTAAAATCACCCATTATTAACAATTGGCATCCTCTAAGGTTTCCAGCGTTGCGCATCATTTGTAACAACGTTTCATTGTGGGCATCGGAAGAGTTGGGCGAGCGTTAGATCACACCAAGTATACAGTTCTCTCCAGTTTCCAAGCGAAGGCTACACCACATGGTGTCCTCTAGCTCAAACGTTGTGTCAGGTACAGCTGTGCATTGAAGACGCTCGTTATAGTACAAAGCAACTCCACCACCTGATCTTGAACGGTCTCGTCGAAGTAGGATCATGTTGGGAAGTGCCAGCTCGCAATCGTTCACCTGATCGTAAAACCATGTTTCGGTAACAGCAATGATGTCAGCAGAAAACTGAACGTTAAAGTGAGATAATTCGGCGATTTTGTTCTGCAAGCACTGTGCATCTGTGTATAGGCATTTAACAGTGGTTTTCGTGTGCAGCGAGCCTATGCGGATGATGTTTGTATGTCCGACCCCCTGAGAGCCGGACCATGATGTACTCGGTCCGACTCGGTTTGAGCCGGACCCACTACGTTTTTTGATGTATTAGTTGCTTCCGTTTTGGTGGGAATGCTACCGTCTACCGCCCCCTGCCGCGAGTGTGTCTCACTCATTGGTTTGGGTGGGCTAAGTCTAACATCCTTGGGTAGTGTTCGTTTCTTTTTTGTCCATTCCGACATTACTATTTCAGCCATAGCGCTGGTCAAGAACGTAATCTTCAGAGGTTTCGGTCCATCCCCCTTGTATTTTGGCGAAAAAGGAACTCGAAAAGTGTCCACAACAACGGCATTAGAAATATCGAGAGAACACGCAATGTAGCGCCATTGTTTGACGTCGTGCTCTACCGTTTCCTGATTCGATGCTTTAGAAGTATTTTCTCGTACACCAAGTAGAACTATACTTCGCGATACCATTTGTTCCCTGTCGTTCAAGCTGCCCTTCCTTTCCCACCATGGTACATCGGAATATATGCGGCAGTTGGAGTCGGAATCTGACTTGAGTAGGTATGCATTCAACAATACGTTCTCGATATCAGCCTCGCATTTTAGTGTTACCTTGAGCAAGCGAGGTTGGCCAATATGAGGTGAAGATGAATGGCGGGTTAGACGAGTCACCTTTTCTGCGTTTACATGTTCAATTTTCATTAGGTGACAAAGTTCAGACCATTTATCGACATCATGTTTCTGTTTGCTATCAAACAGGCTTTCCTGGGACTCGCTGACATTCGTACATATCACGTTCATCATGTATGGGGTGTTCTTTTTCGTATCGGAAAGTCAGGCGTTTTAGAATGAAAAACCTTTGTGGCTTGACTTTGTGAGTCGGGTACAACAGTTTTGGAGTGTACAGCTGAGGTCGACCGTAACAGCATATCTCTATAAGAATGTCCTACTTCTGTGGTCGTTTTAGCTGATTCCAAAACGGAAATAACCCTGCTTTTCTGCTTTTTTGGCACACGAGTAGACTTGGTCTTAGATTCCTTCAATGGTGTTCCCGAAATCGATGTATTGATATGATGGTTTACATCAGTGATCACTTGCGTACTCACATGATTTACCAACATTTCTTCCACACGTCGAAGGCCCAACTCCAAACCGGCCATTCTATTTTCTATTTTGCATCCAAAAGTATCGTTATAGTGCAATGATTTAGCTCTGCAACGAACACAGACATAGCATGCACCTGGAACCATTTCATTATTCAATAATGCTATCGAGTCAGGGGCTAAATTACGGTCGCATTTACCATGGATTTTACCCATACACAGAAAACACGTTATTAATTTACGCGCCATGGGACTCACCGGTTGTTCGCATGCTTTGCACGTGACTCGGGACAATTCTGCGTGTCGGGATTCGTCCAATCAGCTGGGCCGGCCGTGACCATTGTTGCGTTCGCCGGATCCAGGCGCTTAGCAATGAGGTCAAGTTGGTCCGATGTCGCTGTTTGATCGATCGATTTTTCAGTCCGTATGTTGGTTCTCGTGATGCGGTGAAACATGTTAGTAGCCTGAATTGGGTTGTTCGGTTGTGTGACGGGTTTTTGTTCGACGGGTCGAGGTGGCTGTTTTGAAACACGTGATTTCGTCATGTTGCAAATAATCCAATATAGCTCGTTAACTACACAAGCTAGAACACAGAAATAAGTATCAAAATTCGTAGCTCGACGTGATCCTTGCAATGATAGCAAAAACCGTAGAATAGTTAGCGATTGAAAAAAGTTTGCGCGCGTGAGCAAACTGTGAAATATACACCGATATGATAACTTTGCTGCTAATCCGTTGACAAGAGCAAAACAAATAAATTCCGATAGATATGATCGGAAGTAGCACAGAATTCTTGGAATGAGAGAAATCCAAGCAGATTCGGCGAAGATATGAGCAGAAGTGTCAGAGCAATAAAAAATGCGACTGCACAGTAGGTCATGCACACACGTTAATAAATCGAATGTTGAATAACACCGGTTTTAAAGTTAAATATAACAGTGTCAGAACGCTTCGCTTCTCATCTGAATGTTAAGACTTTAAAAATCAAATGCGTCAGTGTTTACATTGAATACACATCAGAAGAACTTTGCACTAGGGTAAAAGAACATAGGAAACGAGTAAGAATGCGACCCCGCAATCCCAGTGAATGTCAAACACTGATTCGGGATTCTGCCCTAACTGAACACGCGGGTCATAGCGTAGATCTTGATAATGTGGAAGTGATGTGGATGTGAAATCTAATAGGGAAAGACTCCACGCCGAGGCTGTTAAAATAACAAAGGCTGGGGCGAAAGCGGTTAAGGTGGATGGGGCGGATATCTCAACACTGGTCACAGCGTACTACGTGATAGCTTATAAGTGATAACACGGGAGAGAATTTACACTTGGGCTGATGAACTAACTAAGACTGGAGCGAATGCGGTGAAACAGAGGGACATCTCAACAATCTGACCGCAAAGAGCCAGAAAGCGGTAGTGGAGTAGAATTTCACTTTGGTCACAATAAGCGTATTGAGCTCTTGACAACCGATCACTATGTGATTCTGTATTTGAAAATCGTGGTTCGTTGTACGAACCATATACAACAGTGGCAGTCAAGTATAACCTTGTTTAACATTTATACACTGTTTCAAGGCTCACCTAACCTAAACTTTCTGTCTATAACTGATCACGACAAACAGCCAAAAACAGTTAGTGGTGTGTTATTTTGGAGGATTTAAGCAACACATCAACCTTGATTTGGTTCTTAAGCGAGGTATAATTAACTTACACACAAATAATGTGCATGCTTATTACTTATGTAGAGGGTAAACTGTCGCTGTTTGCAACTACATATAGAATAAACAATTAAGGGAGTAACGCAATTTTCTTGAACTCGACTGTCTATCATAGATAACTTAGAATTGGTAAACAATGATACTCGAACCTGAAAACCGTGTTCTCACTGACACTCTTGGTTAGACGATGCTTTTGTGTTCAGAAGCGAAACGTTACCAAAACACCTGCTCTAACCAATTTATTGCATTCTTTCTTTTCATTGTAATAAATTCTGAATCGGCTTTGAAAAAGTGCAAATACATTGATGATTTTAAATAGATGCTTTGATTTAAACAGTATAAATCATCGAGCGTTTAGGCTAGTAAATAGCTTAGAAAAGCTATCATACTTGGAACGCCACAGACAGCATGATCGAGGACATTTCCAAGAAGCAGATTGAATATCGCTTGTATCATACCGTACCTGAGATTATCATTATAAAACTATTGTAAAACTGTTCACTTACTCATGTGACATTTGTATCTGTTGACACTTTTAAAATATCACTTGTTGTTCTTGAATAAGTTTTTTGGAAATATTTTATTATCCTCATCAATAATTTATTACAATGCGTCCAATTCAACCACATATACATTCTAGTTAGTCTGATAAAGCGTAGCTGATATATACTGTTTATTTCTTAATAACTGAATTGTATCTCAATGTATCATAGGGCTCACATCCCCATCCCTTACACACCACTATCGGTTTCTGGCTGTTTGCCGTCATCAGGTGGAGACAGTAAGATCAGTTTCAGTGAGACTTGAAACAGTGGAAAAGCGGTAAACAAAGTTAAGCTTGTATGCCACTTTTATATAGGGTTCTTGCAAAGAACTACGATGTTCAAATACAGAATCACAATATGATGTGGATGTGAGCACCATAATACGTTGGTCTTTTATATGCGCCTCGAGCGCTTGGCCAGGAATCACTTTAGGATTCTGTATTTCGACAACGTGGTTCTTTGCAACCACCCTATAGAACAGTGGCATACAAGTATAACTTCGAATTTTATCTCATTTTTTAAAAGTCTTTTCCTACCTGATGAGTGCAAACAGCACGAAACCGGTCGTGGGGTGTGAATGACGGAAAAGCATGCAAATGAATATTTTCTTTCCAATTCATTCATTCAATATTTAGATAAGCGTAGCGATCACTCTTTTTGTACTTTGATTAGGCTCTGATGAACTTTACATGAATAACTCGTTTACCTTTTATTCATTCAATCCGTGATTTGATCTGAAGGCGATGACAGATCTGGAATCAAATAAATAAATAAATAAATAATCAAATTCAGTATTATACATAATGAGTTTTCCATTTTCATTTACGTATATTTGCTATGATATATTGATTGTGAAGCAGTCATAAAGTTTTTTACATCAATTGATAAAATAATGCTTGAATTTTTATTTTACCTTCAATCAATTCGAGTTTGGTATATGTTGAAGCAATCTGTCATTAAAAATTAGCATTAATTAATCCAAGCGCTAATGAGATGGATTTCGACACCTAATTTGTAAGATAAATATTTGAACTTATTTTAATGACATCTATTTGTTTAAATCTACTGGTACTATTGAATACTTTTCCCATCTTTGTTTTAAAGAACTACTTGATTTTATTTGTTTTCGAGCCTATATTTGTGTTATTTTTATTTGGCTGTTCCCGTGCTCATTGAATTTGCGATTCCTGGTTGTTATTGTTACTGTTTAACATTCGTGTATTTTGGATTCAGTGCGAATTATTGAGGTTTGCTATTTTTATTGTATACTGATTTTGCTTCAGTAATACCGTACGCAACTTACGTATTGTCATGCCAAAATTTTGGTGGGCTTGGACGCGTAACGCAACCGTTGGATAGACACATTGCTGTTTATATCGTGACTAAATTCTTTGACTTTGGACTCGATTTTATCCGGACCGATTTGTCGGTTACATCAAAATTACCTTATTTGGTGATATATCTGACATTTTCCTAACGGAATATAAATGCCTATCGGATTAATACGATGATATATAGAAGATCGGAATACTAATATTGGCAAATAACAAGCAAATCTTATTTCCGATTTTATTGCTTTTTTAAGAAATATTTCCGTTTTCACAGGATCAAGGATATATTTCCCAACAGCCAAAACTGCGCACATAATGGTCATCATATTCATCATTTTTTATGGTCAGTTTATTAACGTGATCAGTATCAAAAACAAAATTTTAAAATCAAGAAAAATTCATATTATTTGACTTTTATTCTATACTGTTGGAATCTTTCAAGATAATCTTTTCAATCATAGAGTTTTGTTATTTTATTGTTGATATATTTATAGTTCCGGAGCACACTTTCTTTGATAGCGAGAGATGTTTGTTAAATACGTTCACACATAGTACATACTGTACATACCCTTTGAGCTCATGCGATAAACATTTCTCAGGCTGGAGCAAAACTAGATAAAATCAGAATCAAAATGCTGAATGTAAATTGTGAAGTCCGTTAAGCGGGAAGTTAGTTACCGAGATTACTTCAAATTCGCCTTGATTCCGAAATATTTGAAATAATTGTTCGGCAAATAGTTTAGGTTATTCTGATTATTTCTCAAATATTAATGAACAACCTGATTACATATTGATTCATTATTTTCAGTTCGGCATGTGGGAAGCAGTCTTTCCAGCAACGTTTCAAGATTCAAGATTCAAGATTTATGGTTGAAAAAGCAATTAACTTTACAATAACCACAGGGTGGAAATATAGGTACAAATGTATATATATAAGTATAAATAAAATCAAAATCAATGGGACAATGATAGCTTATTAATAGTTCGGGGAAAAATTCGGGTTAGCTCTCATATAATCGTCAAGTTTTGATTTGAATATACATAAGCTGTTTTGAGCTTACCAAATCGGAAGGTAGGGAATTCCAAGCAAAGCACACACGTACGGAATAAAAATACCTGCGGCAGTTCCGTTTGGAATGTGGTATTTCTAACTTGCAATCATGGCCACGGCTGTTGCTGGAAGTTCGAAGGTGGAATAATATATCCAGGGGGTGGGAAACAGTAGTTAGTATTTTGTATGCGAGGATGAGATCACCTCGCATTCTCCTTTGTGCAAGTGTACTCATTTCCAGTTGTCTGAGTCGCCTGGCGAATGGCATATTTTCGAAACCAATGACAAGCTTAGAAGCTCTCCGGTATATGCGATCCAGTAGTAAGATGTCTTTTTGGAGCCATGGTGTCCAGGCTTGTGCGGCATAATCTAGAACCGGGTGTATATATGTATTCATCATGAGAAGAAAACACCCCGAGGAAAAACGTCCAAATATCCGCCGTAGGATGCCGAGCAGCCGAGACGCGCTTTTATAAACGGTTTCGCATTGTAGACCATTTTTCAAACTGCCGCAAATCCAGACACCTAGGTCCTTTTCTTTTTCAGTGTACTCCAGGTTTATGTCGCCGAGCTTGTATGGATAGGAAAAGCCAAGTTCACGACCAATCTGAATCATCTTCGACTTTTGCATATTCAATGACAGTTTGTTTTCAGATGACCAGTTGAACAATGCACTCAAATCGTTTTGCAGCAAGATACAATCGTCAGCATTTCTGATTTGCCTCCATACTTTTATGTCGTCAGCAAACAAAACCATCTTACTATCATTTGGTAGTGGTATATCGTTCATATAGATTAGAAACAGTATTGGTCCAAGCACTGAGCCTTGTGGAACTCCGCTAGTGACATCGATGTTCTTCGATAATAGGCCGTCCACACGAACTCGGATGTGCCTGTTGCTGAGGTAATCTCTTAGCAATTCGTATAGTCTTCCAACAACACCGTGTTTCTTTAGCTTGTTCAAGAGTAAATTGTGATCAACTCTGTCGAACGCTTTAGAAATGTCCAGGTAGCACGCATGAATACAGCCCCCCCGCATCTACATTCTTCGTCCAATCGTCTAAGCTTGTCAGCAAATTTGTTAGACAAGAGAGATTTCTGCGAAATCCATGTTGGGCAACTGCCAAAAGTTGATTCGTTTCCAGATGTTGCACGATTTCTGCGGTTATTATTCGCTCAAAAACTTTTGATACCGAAGACAGCAAGGTCACCGGCCTGTAATTTTTAACATCAGAACGGCAACCACCTTTGTAAATGGGTATTATTTGTCCCAGTTTCCAGTCTTGTGGCACTACGCCAGCTTGGAGCAAATTATTAAACATGCAAGATAGAGGTTCAGATAGCTGCGCATGGCAGGTTTTGAGCAGCTTTGGAGTTATCTCGTCTGGTCCTGGAGATTTCTTTACGTTTAATTTTCGTAAGTACTGCGCTACCACCATCGGAGTAATCAATACTTCACTCAAGGTCGGTCGGTCAAGTCGAACGATTGGTTCCTGATCAGGCTCCATGGATTTCGGCGCAAAAACTCCGGCATAAAAGTCTGCTAACAGGTCAGCGGTCTGATTTATGGATTCTGTGAAGCCGGACGACGTTTTCAGGGCAAAGACTCCTGGTTTAATATTTGTTCTATCGTTTACAAGTCTATACAAGAGCTTCGGATTCTGGTGCATCTGAGTAATCAATTGCGATTGGAACGCTTGTTTATCATCTCGAATTAAGCTGATAACTTTGTTTCTCAGTCGTGTAAATTGTGCCCAAGAATCAGCTGTGTTGGTAGCCTTGTGAAACTCCCACGCTACTGCCCTTTGTTTCATCCACTTTTTAGTCCTGCTTCGTAGTAAAAATTTATTTCGTTGAGACGTTTTCTTCAAAGCAAACATTGAATGTTCCTCCAATATAGATTTGAGGTGCTGTAAGAGAGATCGCCAATGACTATCTGGATCGGAGTAATCCAGTTGTGCGAAACTAGTGCTTTGTAACTCGGCACACAGAGCACGGTAGTTCACCATTCTGACGCATTTTGTCCCGTCACTATTGCGTCTAGCGCTACAAACGTACTCGAATTCTAGGACAACGTGATCGCTTCGTCCGATCGGCGGTTTATAAACGATATTCTCAACAGCTGTGGGATCTGATGTAAGTATAAGGTCCAAGGTAGACGGCTGGTCTGATCCTCTCATACGAGTAAATCCAAAAACGTGGTTATAAAGGGGTGCGTAATCCAAAACGGCTCGAAGTTCATTTTCAAGTGCCTCCGATGGATGATCATTCCGGCTATAGAGCTGGGGAAAGTTGAAATCCCCCATTATTAGTATTTGAGTATTGTATCGCGTCGTTACATAGCGCAAAGCATTAATCAGTTTATTGTTCATTTCGAGATGCTGTTGGAGAACGATAGATCACTCCAATAATGCATTGGTCTCCTGAAGTAAGAGTCAGAGAACACCAAAGTGTGTCAGTGATATCAAGGATCACGTCGTTCATAGCTCTACAGATAAACGATTGCTTGAAGTAGAGTGCTGCTCCTCCGCCATCGCCTAAACGGTCACGCCGGAATAGAGACATGTTGGGCAAAGAGAGTTCATTATCAGACAATGAGGCATGGAACCACGTTTCTGTTACTGCAACTATGTCTGGCGCCGTTTCATTACAAATCTCGGACAATTCGATTAATTTGTTGAAAAGGCTGTTCGCGTTTGTATAGATGCACTTAATCGTATTTTTCGTGAGTAATGACGGGGTGTAAACCGAAGTTATTGGTCCGGCTTCTTTGGATGGTAAAACATGTGTGCGTCTTATTGGTCGCCGACGGCTTGAATCGACAATTAGTTTTCGGTGTGAATTGCTCAGTCCGACTCGATTTGAGCCGGACCTACGACGTTTTTTGATGCATTGATTTCCTCCATTTGGATGGAAACGCTGCTATCCGCTATCTCCAAACGGGAGAGTGTTTGACTTGGTTTGGGTGGGCTAAGTCTAACATCCTTGGGTAATGTTCGTTTCCCTTTTGTCCATTCCGACCTTACTAATTCAGCCATAGCGCTGGTCGAAAACGTAATCTTCAGAGGTTTCGGTCCATCCCCCTTATATTTTGGCGAAAAAGGATCTCGAAATGTGTCCACAACAACGGCATTAGAAATATCGAGAGAACACGCAATGTAGCGCCATTGTTTGACGTCGTGCTCGACGGTTTCCTGATTCGATGCTCTAGAAGTATTTTCTGGTACACCAAGTAGAACTATACTTCGCGATACCGTTTGTTCCCTGGCTTTCAAGCTGCCCTTCCTTTCCCACCATGGTACATCGGGATATATGCGGCAGTTTGAGTCGGAATCTGACTTGAGTAGGTATGCATTCAGCAATACGTTCTCGATATCGGCCTCGCATTTTAGTGTTACCTTGAGCAAGCGAGGTTGACCAATATGAGGTGAAGTTGAATGACGGGTTAGACGAGTCACTTTCTCTGCGTTTACGTGTTCAATTTTCATTAGGTGACAAAGCTCAGACCATTTCTCGACATCGTGTTTCTGTTTGCTATCAAACAGGCTTTCTTGGGACTCGCTGACATTCGTGCATATCACGTTCAGCGTGTATGGGGTGTTCTTTTTGCGTATCGGAAAGTCAGGCGTTTTAGAATTAAAAACATTTGTGGCTTAACTTTGTGAGTTGGGTACAACAGTTTTGGGGTGTACAGCTGAGGTCGACCGTAACAGCATATCTCTGTAAGAATTTCCTACTTCTGTGGTCGTTTTAGCTGATTCCAAAACGGGAATAACCCTGCTTTTTGGCTTTTTTGGCACCCGAATAGCCTTAGTCTTAGATTCCTTCAATGGTGTTTCCGAATTCGATGTATTGATATGATGGTTTACATCAGTGATCACTTGCGTACTCACATGATTTACCAACAATTCTTCCACACGTCGAAGGCCCAACTCCAAACCGGCCATTCTATTTTCTAATTTTGTTTCAAAAGTATCGGCTTTGTGCAAAGATGTAGCTCTGCAACGAACACAGATATAGCATGCACCTGGAACCATTTATTATTTAATAATGCTATCGAGTCAGGGGCTAAAGTGCGGTCGCATTTACCATGGATTTTACCCATACACAGAAAACACGTTATTACTTTACGCGCCATGGGACTCACCGGTTGTTCGCATGCTTTGCACGTGACTTCGGGACAATTTTGCGTGTCGAGATTTGTCCTATCAGCTGGGCCGGCCGTGACCATTGTTGCGTTCGCCGGATCCAGGCACTTGGCAATGAGGTCAAGTTGGTTCGATGTCGCTGCCACAGTTTGATCGATCGATTTTTTAGTCCGTATGTTCGTTCTCGTGGTGCGGTGAAACATGTTATTAGCCTGAATTGGGTTGTTCGGCTGTGACGGGTTTTTGTTCGACGGGTCGAGGTGGCTGTTTTGGAACACGTGATTTCGTCATGTTTCAAATAATCCAATGTAACTCGTTAACTAAACAAGCTAGAACACAGAAATAAGTATCAAAATTCGTAGCTCGACGTGATCCTTGCAATGATAGCAAAAACCGTAGAATAGTTAGCGATTGAAAAAAGTTTGCGCGCGTGAGCAAACTGTGAAATTTACGCCTATATGATAACTTTACTGCTAATCCGTTGACAAGAGCAAAACAAATAAATTCCGATAGATATGATCGAAAGTAGCACAGAATTCTTGGAATGAGAGAAATCCAAGCAGATTCGGCGAAGATATGAGCAGAAGTGTAAGAGCAACAAAAAATGCGACTGCACAGTAGGTCATGAACACTCCGTGTTGACATCGATTGAAATTATTTAGCTCTATATAGAAATTTGATTGCTCTGTGGTTGATTGCAATAGTTCTTCTCATTCATCTACTATTACAAGCTCATGTGGATCCCGATGTTACTGCCTTATATGATGAGTGCAAGGAGCAATAAACCGATCGTCGTGTATGTTTGATAAAAATGTTTGCCATTAAGCATGTTAAACCTTATTATACTTTAGAGAAACAGGGTTTCATTTATTCCACTTATATGTATAAGTATATTGCATACATGTTCTTCGTACATACTGTTGTTTGTACATATTTACTGGTTATGAAATAAATGAATTTGATCGCAGAATAATTGTAATCAATATGTATTGTAAATTATGGCGGGTTCCAAATTATAGCCCAATGCTCAGCCATTTCAACACTGAAATCAGGATTAAACGAAAATATGATATCCGTATTCCTGATGTTTTCATGAACCAAATGAGGATAGCAGACCGTGGCGTGCCGGCACCTTATTGATTTGATGAGGCCAGCTTGAGGCGGGCAATAATAGTCCAATGAGACTTGAAAATCATTCCCGCCGCTGGAAGCAGCCCAACGCGCTGAGCTCTACGCCAGTCGAGCCCTAGTTTTAAACAGATATCTGTTGCTTCCCATGTTATAATCCGTAGAGGCGGAATGGAGTGTCCTCTCCATTGTTGCGTTGTGATATAGGCCAGGGTAGTTGAATATGGAGAACTAGCTATTGCCTATGCAGCAAGTGCTCTCTCTCTCCATGGCACCACTGGAACCGAAGAAAAATCTAGCACGATACGTTTGGTCAACGATGTCGTCGCAGGAGTTGGCATGACAAAGTTTAATACAACTTCGGACTGTCTAACTGTACTCAGGCTCAGTACTTTTCTTCTAGGTTGACACCTGAAGTGTTTTCCATGATAGGGTGTAGCCACAAGGCAGTGGAGTTTTGAGATAAGCTTCATGAAGTTACGAGCTCCACCTGCTTAAAACATGATGCGCCAATCATCCGCCTTCGCCCTTTCTCCTGTCACACAAGACCACGCGTGCACACCAGGACCTAAACTTGGTTGTCAGAGCATTTTTGGAATTGGGAGCTTATAACCAAAACCGCCCCGGATGCCAATCCTGTGTTTCACTCAGCCTAATGAGTGAAGGTGTTGATTATGGAAGGTTTTGTGCAGTTTTTCACACTAAATGAATGTGCATTGCACGATGACACTCGAATAAACCGAAAAGCACACAGTATTTTTTTCGCACCAGCGAAACGAAATACTAAACTACAAAGGTCAGTAATGGAAATGGAAACCTGGAACGTCTGGTCCATGCTTCCACAGCCAAACCAGCTATGTTCGTGTCGTGAAGCCGCATTCTTTTGAGATCCTGTTAATCAGGATATACTGTTCTTAAACTTACACGTACGTGGACATATTATACCTTGTTGGACTCCTCTTGAAGTCAGCTTTCTGGATATACCACTCTCGTAGCGGTATTCGATAATATGAGCAAATTCGGATTTTTCGTGATTTTCCCATATTGGATCTACGCGTGCAACTCTGTTAATACGCTTCAAGTCCTCGAATGGATTAACGTCATCGGAAAGATCTTATTCTTCGCCGTCGACTGGTTATATATTCAACGTCGTGAGAGCAACTACCGAAGCACATCGCTAGAATCAATTCTCACTTTGCTCTTATTAGTGAGCAACGCTTTTCGTCGCGCTCACCATATTCATCATCGATCGTTCGACAGAACCACTGCCTGTGCACACACAACTGAATAGTACTGCGCACAACCCTGACCGGATGACCCAGAAAACGATACAAAGCGCACCGGGATGCATGAGCACGGTTTGCCGAAAGTCGGTAAGTCATAAGGCGAGGTCTGTCACGTGTTACGCCTGTTTGTTGAAAGTGCATGCGAAATGTGACAAATCGCTGACTTCGGATTTAGTATCGATTATTAATGGAGAAGATTGTCCTGGTGTCTGTTATGTTTGTCTGCTTTGCAAGGCCAAATCAACACCGTCAGCCTCGGCGGCGAAAACCCCCTGAATATGATATTGAGACCCGTCTAAATGGAATGGAACTGAATGACTTAGCTGAGTGGTTTGAACTCTGCAATCAGATGAGATTGGCCGCGGTTACTCCCTCATCAATAGTTCGATTAAATCGTCACCTGAATTCTCCTCACACGGATGATCCTTGCCTTTTAGGAATAACGCTGCAATCTGCGGAGGACGTGGAAAACGTACTCTTAAATGCTTACATTCTTAGAGGTGTTCCAGAGACTACATGTCGTATCCATGCAGACCTACCATGGTGGGAGCGAAAGTCGTCGCAGAAATCTCGTGAAGAACGTAATCCAAGAAGTATTGTAATTCTTCGTGTTCCGGAAGATGCTGCTGACGTACCTTCTCAAGTTAAGTCTGAGTACGACCACAAACAGTGGAAATATCTAGCAGAAACAATTGGTATTAAAAATACCGTACTTGTGGATACTTTTAGGATATGGCGATCTGCCAACTATAAAGGGCAAGGTCCTAGCGCTTTAAAGCTAACCTTCTTCACAACCAAAATGACTGATACTATCAAAAGTTAATGGAAAGCTAATAGAAAAACCTACTCCAAAACGTCAAGTTGATCTTGCCCAAGGTAATAGCCGGTAGGAAGCAAACGGATAGTACCTACCCTCAAACGCCTAGTGATGAGGTTCAACCTGAATGTCATGTGATGTCTCCAAAAAACTTGAGCATTCCGACTCTAACAGAGTAGGCCCTTTGATAACTTTCAATGATTTGAACACCACAAACTTTATAAGATGTTTATATACAAATGCACAAAGCCTTCCAAACAAATTAGCTGAGCTAACCGAGATATGTTCGCGCTACTCACCTGCCATTATCGCCATTACAGAAACATGGTATTCTTCGCAATTGATTGAAACGGAGATATCAATTCCAAATATGAATTTGATAAGGAACGATCGAGAGAGAAGTGGTGGTGGTGTTGCTCTTTATTACCATAATCGACTCCAGTGCCATCCAATAGACAAGACAGAATTCACGCTCGAGGACACAATTTGGTGCTCTTTAACGCTGATGTCTGGTGAAGTTTGCATTATTGGTGTGGTCTACCGGTCCCCTTCATCTACGGAATCGTACAACGAAAGGTTGATCCAAGTGCTTCAGCGCTTGACTCGCACCCAACAAGCAACGACACTTATTATTGGTGATTTTAATCTGTCCACCTTTTATCTCAGGGACGATCACTCCCCACAAACGCTAGAATACCGATTCAGAGAGGCACTAGATTCAGTCCCGTTATACAACCATGTTCACGAATGCACCCGGAGGAGAGGTTCTGACCGCCCCTCTGTCATGGATTTGGTGTTAACATCGGAAGAACAATCTATCGAAGCGATCGAATTCCAGGCTCCACTGGGTCTTAGCGACCATTCAGTGCTTGTGTTTGACTATGTTTGTAGTACTCAGCTAACGCTTGCTCCGAATGAGGTGGTTCGCAGGGTAGATAAATTGGCCCTGAGTAAATCGCTCGTGCAGATTCCGCATTTTCAGATGGACAACATAAGCGCTGACGCGCAATGGAACAAACTTGTAGGTTTTCTGAAACTGAAAATAGACGAGAACTCACAGATCGTTCAGAAAACGTGCGTCCTTGAACTTCGTTTTGTTGGCCGCAGCATAACAAAAAAGTGGATAACAATGAAGCGAACAACGTGGGTGCAGCACAAAGCCAACAATAATTCTACTCCTTGGCAACATTTTCGTATGTTACACAACAAAGTGACTGCACTTATTCGAGAGGATAAGGAAGCGCACCAATTGATGCTGCTGTCAAAAATGGAACGCAACCCTAAATTACTATACAAAATCATGAACGCGAATGCGAATGTCAAACCAGGTATTTTTCCCATCCAGAATGGTGAAAACTCACTGAAACAGCATTGGAAACCGCTAATGCTCTAGCAATTTACTACTCTAAATTGTTCGGACCAAAGGTTTTAGTGGAACGTTCTGAGTATTCAATTGAAACAGGAATCGAAACGTTGTGCGATATTTCGATAAATCCAATGATTGTTGCAAGTCATTTGCTCAAACTAAAGGTAAGAAAATCTCCAGGAGCGGATGGCATCACACCGGATTTGCCCAGGTTCTGTCACCGTCAGCTTTCTGAACCGCTCCCCAGCCTGTTTAACTATTCGTTGTTTAAGGGAGTTGTACCGAAAGATTGGAAGTTTGGCGTGATAACACCTATCTTCAAAGGCGGTTGCCGATCTGACGCTGCAAATTATCGTCCCGTCACACTTTTACCCGTTATTGCTAAGCTGATGGAACGTATAGTCTCGGAAAGTATAGTTGCACACTTCGAATCGCATAATTTATTTCGCCAGCGTAGCATGGATTTCGATCTCACCAATCTTGTCGCACAAATCTTCTCCTCACGTTAGACGGCTGGAGATGGATAAAAGTTCTTGCATCCACGTCTGTTACCCAGGCATTTCGAAAGCTTTTGACAGAGTCAATCATCATTTGCTTCTGCAAAAACTGATGCGTTTAGGAATATGTGATCCACTCCTCTTATGGTTGTGCGACTATCTGTCAGATCGCGACGCCCGAGTTAAAGTTAACGGAGCGCTATCCCAAACGTTCAAAACCACCAGTGGAGTCCCACTAGGGTCTGTGCTAGGCCTGCTCCTCTTTCTGTTGTACATAAATGATTTACCCCCCCCCTCATATCGTCCAAAATGGTCCTGTTCGCGGATGATATGAAAATTTGGACGCCAATAAGTTCTGCAGAGGATTGTGAGAAACCGCAAACGGATTTGGACAGCGTGTCGAATTGGGCGGCCATGAATGACATGTCATTCAACATACAGAAATGTAAGATGCTCCAACTTGGCAAAAATATTCCTTGGACATATCGATTGGGAACTGAAAACCTAGCATGGAGATCGTTAGAAAAAGATCTTGGAGTGTGGATTAGCGGGAACCTGAAGAGCACAGCGCACTGTTAGAACATATATCGACGTGCAAACAGATTGTTAGGTAACTTTCGAAGAATATTTGGAAGATTCTCTCTGGTAACGTTACGAAGGATAATGAATGCCTAACTTCGCCCTACGATGGAGTATGCGGTAGAGGTCTGGGCTCCCTGGCTGCGAAAGGATATTGATCTCTTGGATAAAATCTATCATAGACCAACAAAGTTAGTGATGGGTCTTCGCATTGTTCCGTACACCGAAAGATTGCGACGTTTGGGTCTATGCGACTTTACCCAAAGGAGGATACGACACGATATTATTCTGACTTATACAATTGTGTCTACCGAAGGACATCCACTAAAACACTTGCTTGATGTGCGTGAAGGGAAAGTGACACGCGGACATACCTTATCCCTTTACGTCCCAAGTTCCCGTATTGATTGTCGGCGCCATTTTTTCGCCATACGTGCTATATTTCTTTGGAATTCCCTACCCTAACATGTGGTGGACTCTCCTTGCCTGGCGGCGTTTAAAGTGGAATTGGACTTACATATGCAAAAGAATAACATTTGTGAGCCTTACATTTGATATTCTCTATTGCTTTTATACTATTTTATTTTTCACGTTTTATAAATACCGTAATCCTGTGGTGTTGTAACGTATTAACTTTTTTAACCATAAATCTTTGAATTGAATTTGAATTTGAAGTATAGAAATGAACGTGAGTGCGGCATCAGAAAAAGGCTTTCGTATATTTTTTGGAGATATGTTATATATGAACACATCATTCTTCAGAAAAATTACAAAGCATATTTAATCGTTTCGATTAATATTTAAAAATAGATTCTATTTTGAGTTGAGTAATAAAACAGACATCTTATATCATGGGTTCGAATATGTGCCGGTGGTACCCAATTCCCGCTTGAACTGTATGTGTCTGTTTTACGTGGAACATTTTACCTACTACCGTTGCTCACTCCACTAGCTTGCATGAATGTAAAACGAAATAAGAAGACAATTTTCATTGAATAATTCGTTTCCTGAACACTTATATACTGCTTAATCTAATTCCTTGTTTATACACATACATTTCATTTTTTACCATCCTATGGATGTTGTTAAGTTTGTTGCTTTTTAGACCATTAAAAATCTTGATTTACCTTAAATTACCTTGAATCAACTCATTCATAGGCGAGTCATGTTTGACAATCATAGAACTTTTCCTGCGAGCAAACTTTGCTTTAGTTCAGTGGTGCATCGATCGGAATAACCTAAGTTTACCATTCTATTTCATTAAAACTCCATCAATCCCTATATATTCACACAGAAGCAAAATTTATATTTTCCTTGGGGTAAACAAGTATAAAATATATTTTACTTTAACGTTGAATACATTATTGAACACATTTCGTGTGAATGAGAGAAATCTGGGTCATGTTGCATTCAGGTTAACTATATTTTGTGTCAAAATGTGCACCTATTCTGTTGTGAATCGACCGTAATTAACCAGATTTTACAATTATCATATTATTTAAATTTCAAGACATGTTTTCAATAAATGAGCTTTTAGGGTAATTGCGAAGTGGGTTTGTTGACATTCCTTGGTCGACTTACATCAGTAATATGCATCTCAATTATATGATTATCTCAGATTGTGCACCATGTAACATCGCTTAGTTATGAAGTGTATTATCGGTAAGTGCTAATCACACGATTCAGAATGATAAACTAAACAGAGGATAACGAAGTTAATCACGAACCCTTATCAATTCATGTTTTCCAATAACCGGATGAAATCGACAAAATCTTTAGAAATACGATGAGATGAGAAACGCCGGCAGTTATTTAGCTATATTCGTCGAGGTCGGTCCAAAGTGCCCAGCATGATGGGTGTTTAAATTGGACAGGTTAGCATGTGTTCATTTCATTGTCAAGTGTGCAATTTACGCGTCCTAACAATTGATGTCCTCTTTTATTCGGGATTCGTGTGTGAGTGCTATTTGCTTTGTGCTATCAACCAATGTGCGCGAAACGCGATGCTAAGTTAATTGTCCTGAACCCTTTGAAACAAGGTAATAACTTTAAGAACAGGATTTGGGATCGATTGGCCTCATGATGCGGAAACTGAAAAAACCGAATGTTTGAAAATATCATAACCAATTTAAACGATGGATGTTCTAAAATGGTAAATTGTTCGATTACAGATCATGTGATATACACAAGCAACCAAATATAGCGTGAATAAGGAGCAATTTTCACGCGGTTCTCCACTACGTGTCACGAAGATTTGGATGGAAAATCTCACGAGCAGCTGAGGCGATTGCGTCCAAAATCGTTAGACCCATCTTATTGATCGGAAAGGATTATGTCGTTGTTCATTAATTGCACATGTCAACAACTATTTGGTCCGAACTGTTTTGCGTATTAACACGTGATATTGATTTTAATGGAATGATCAATGTTGAATTAATCCAATGTAATGGAAAATGTTTGTGACCGATCGGGGAATCATAACCATGAAAAAATAAAGTTTGTAATGATTCGGTGAGAGTAGTTTATTGGGAACGTTCCGTTTCTGACAGATTCTTCGTCAGACCAAGGGTGTCAATACGAACAGAGATCAAGCTTAAAATGCATTCACCTGACCAATCATAATCTGGTTAAGAACTGCACAGTCCATGGTGGGTTCTGCCCATGTTAAGAACTACAGGCGCGTTCAATATCAACTGAGGCACCACCACACCTACGTGCCGTATAATCCCTTAATTGTTTAAGTCTTGGTAGGTGTGAATGACATCTGCTGACAGATTAGCGCGATTGCGTAACCGGTGCGCACACTAGGGGTTAGGCACGCTAATGTTTATACGCTGCATGACCGGACGCCATATTGTGGAGATATCAGCCCCATCCACCTCATTGACAACATTCTTACCAGCCTTTGTTATCTCAACCGCCTCAGCGTGAAGTCGTTCCATGTATGGTTTTAATCCCCGCCTTATCACTTCTACGTTATCAAGATCTGCGCTGTGACTTGTGTCCAGCACGTGTTCAGCTTGTGCCGAATCTCTTATCAGTGTTTGGTTTTCACTGGAATTGCGTGGCTGCATACAAAATTTATTTTTTCATGGTTGAATTAATCCATTTCAATTCTATTACGCTTGTATTGCAAATCATGATTGGAAAATCCGAAGAGGTTTCTTCGCTCTTTTCTTTTCTTTTGTTAAATGTCATATGATTAGATTATGCTATTTTATATTTTGCATCCTATATGATAAAAATTTATAGAAGAAAATCATATTGTGAGCAACTCAGTAATAATAATTAACTGTCTGAACGCAAGGTGGATGTCAGCACATTTGGCTAAATTTCGCGAGCCTAAGATGTTACGTCCATTATAACAAAAGCTTGCTACTGTCTCTAAACTTGATGATATTAAACTTTGGATGGTGTGAAACTCAGTGGGGGATTGGGTTATTTTACAAACAGAATTAAAGTAAAAGTATGTCTTTTATCAGGTTCGCATGTATTAAGTGTTACAGGTTAGAACCCCACTCGCAACTCAAGGATATATTTATTGTGGATTCAAATTTTGTTGAGCAATATCACCGATGTCCAGATCTCCGCAAAATAGAAGCCATTCAGATAATGTCGCATCTTCAGTTCTCCCATACACTACGTTTATTTTTCGGATTAATCAGCCACTATGACGAATTTAAATAATCGATGCGTGAGAAACGAGAGCCGTTAAACAACCTATTGAAGAAAGATGTCACCTGAGAGAGGTCAGAAAAGACTCAAACTGCTTTCCAGAGAATGACAGCTGTACCGAATTTTCTTGCACATTAGGACCCGGGAAACTTCATTCTAGTGATGTAAGACGCATTCAGATATTGGATGTGAGCCGTCGTAACACGTTTTCTGTGATATAACCACGAAAGCGGTGATCTCTAACATGAACAGAACAAAATTACATTAACATAGAGAAGTAAACACTAGCTATCACAATTGTATGCAGAAATTTCATCAAAATGCTATACGGACCAAAGAATAAACTAATGTGCAATCACACGCTACTAATAGCTAATTTGCATTAAAGCAAGACATTCGGGTGTACACATCTTGTAGGCTACCGATATAGTCAACAATTATTTGCCGGTATAGCTTCGATAGAGCGGGGCTTTTGAATCGGCCGTGCTCGAAATTATTGTTTTCATGCGTTTTTATTTTTTCAGTCAACACGGAAGCTTTTGTTTTTTGAAACGTTTTAACATGTCGTGAACATGTAAACAAAGGACGTTTGATGCCCCGCACGCTTTAAACGCTGCGCAATATTTTTATTTTCTGAAGGATGGGGAATTTGCTGCGCCGGTCAGAATAATGCGAAAGAAAACTCATACATGCCTGCAGACGGAACCGAAACTGTTTTGATTTTGAATGTGACTGGCAATCTCAAATTTTCCCATCAAAATTTGACGTCCTCCTTATTCGTGTTGAAATTTTGTGTTTAAACTATTTTGATTAACTGAAAATTCGTTTTAACGAATAAAGTTCTCGTCTTCTTCTTCTTCTATATCAAGTACATTTCGAACAGAAAATTTGAGCAAACCAATGATCTCTCACATTTGATGGCTGACGGAAACAATATCGAACGAGACACCCTAGCCCAGACAACTGTAGAGCTAAATCGGATGTCCACTCACAGCGAAAACAGAGAAATTACCTGCAACAATAGACACAATCCGACAAGGCACGCTAGAAGACATTTTATCTAGCTTGTGTACTAATAACACAGATCCAATTGACACAACTTTTAAAAATTCGGAGCATCAAAAATTTCGAGAACGTCATCAGAAGTTACTCCAAGATTCAAGATTTATGGTTAAAAAATCAAATTGCTCTACAGTACCATAGGATATACGTATAAAAAATTAAAAAATCGTTACTTGTATGATGTTATCCATGTTCTTCAAAGGTGAAGCAACAATAATCCCCAATGGCGACACAGACTGAGGGATGAGAATCTTTGGACGGACGGTAGTTCCGTGCGTTAAAAAATATAGACATCAATAGGTAGGGACCAATGCAGTAGTTCTCAACATAAGGTTTAGTAACCTTTGTTTAAAGATGTGCTCGTTCGCTGAGGTAACAATATCTGTCGGCAAGCTATTCCACAAGAAGCATACACAAACAGCGAATAAGTGACGACGACAATTCAATCGTTAGGTGGGATTCGAAGGGTCAACGGGTGGCTGCGTGTGGGGACAACGGAACCAAACTTGAAGAGGTGATCAGAGGGTGGGATTTCGCGTAGATGATTCGATATGTCAGAGTGAGTTCGTGTAGGATACGTCTGCGCTCGATGGTGCACAGTCCAAGTCTGGTCAGTCGCTGCTTAAAGGTTAAATTATTCAATCCGGTAACCATTTTGGTTGCCTTGTGATAAATTCGTTCGAGGAGCGAGATGTTTTTTCCATCCATGGCGTCCAAGCTTGTACAGCGTAGTCAACGGCAGGATCTGTGTAAGTGTTTAGTATTTTCGCGAGTGAATGTGGTGGGAAACGTCCGAAAATGCTTTTCAGTAAACCGAGCAAGCTGCACGCACGCTTGTAGACTGCTTCGCACTGTAGGCTGTTATTCAAAGTGACAGACACCCAGATTCCGAGATCTCTTTGTGATGTACTCCATTCAAGCGGGTGGCTGCCAAGTGTATAGGTAAAGAGAAAGGTTTTTCCGACTCGCAACATTTTGCACTTGCGGAAATTAAACGGCAGTTTGTTTTCGATTGACCACTGGTGCAGCTTATTCAAATCTCCTTGCAGAACTTGACAGTCCTCGATAGAGTTGACCTTCGTCCAGATTTTTACATCGTCTGCGAATAAAACAAGCTTACATACTAGTAAGTTCGGTAGATCGTTTATAAATATGAGAAACAGTGTCGGACCGAGAACCGAACCCTGAGGGACTCCGCTTGTGGCTTCAATTGTTCGAGAAGTTTCACCGTCTATTCTGACTTTTACTTTGCGTCCAGACAGGTAACTTGTGAACCATGTTAGTACGTTTCCGATACCGCCAATATTCTGCAGCTTCTGAAGCAGTAAGGAGTGATCACTCTGTCGAATGCTTATATATCTAAATAACCGGCATGGACCGAACCCCCTCCGTCTAGTGCTTGCGTCCAGTCATTTAGAGTCGTGAGCAAGTTAGACAGGCATGAATATGTTTTCCTAAATACGTGTTGTGTGAAAGTTATTAGCTGATGGTTCTCGAGATGTTCAACAAGTCGTTCACGCAACAGGCGTTCCAAAATTTTAGAAACCGGTGAAAGAAGCGTCACGGGGCGGTAATTTGCCGGATCAGAACGACTGCCCCCTTTGTAGATTGGTGTGATAACGCCGGTTTTCCATTAAGTTGGTACGGTCCCCGTATTCAATGGGTGCCTGAATAGACCACAAAGCTCCAGCTCGCATGACTTCAGAACAGCAGGTGTTATTCCATCATTTCCTGGTGATTTGCGAACGTTCAGCCCGCGTAAATGCATTCGCACAACCGCAGGATTTACCTCGATGTTACTAAGGCATTCGACCTGTAGTGGGCGCGGCAAAGACGTCAGCGTTGACAATTTTTTTGGACAAAATACTTGCGTATAAAATGATATTAGGGCATCAGCTGTATCCTTGACATTATCAGTCAGTCCGTTCTCTGCCTGGATAGGAAATACACGTGGTTTAACCTTGGTCGCGGTGTTTACGATGGTGTGCAGCAACTTAGGATGACGTTCCATCTGGCCGATCTGATTCCAATGGTGATATTGCTTGTCTTCTCGGATTAAGGACGTCACCTTGTTACGAAAACTACGAAAGTGTTCCCAAGATGCGTCTGTTCGTTTCATTTTGTGTGCAGCCCATGCGGAATTTCGCATGGCTATCCACTTCCGAGTGCGGCTTCGGAGTTTGAAGCAATATGTTCTTGATTTCCTTTTGAGAACACAGGTAGAATTTTCGTTTAATTTTGTACCGATATAACTTAACAGACTAGAACAATGAGTATCTGCATTCGTAAGATCGAGATGTTTTTCATCCATAATCGTAATGGCACCGCGAAGGCCGAAGTAATTGACTCTCCTGATGAACTTATCGTCGCCCGACGCCCTTCTGGCGTTGCACACGAATTCGAATGACAACACCAGATGGTCACTTACCCCCAAAGGACTATGATACTGCACTGAATCTACTGCTGTTGCTTCGGAGGTTAATACCAGATCTAGAATTGATGATTCATTAAGGCCCCTTTGTCGAGTGAATGAATGGACATGGTTTTATAGGGGAGTGAAAGTGATTATCTCACGGAATTTGTACTCAAGGGATTGTTGAGTATGAACACTTTGGTGTAGAGATGTGGAAGGTTAAAATCACCCATTATTAACAATTGGCATCCTCTACGGTTTCCAGCGTTGCGCATCATTTGTAACAACCTTTCATTGTGGGCATCGGAAGAGTTGGGCGAGCGGTAGATCACATCAAGTATGCAGTTCTCTCCAGTTTCGAAGCGAAGGCCACACCACATGGTGTGAAGTTTGGCTTGGAGAAACCATCGCCGGTTAACCACCGATGCCACATGGGAGACCTTTCGAAATCTTAGAAACCAGGTCATTAAACTTATTGCTGAAGACAAAATATAGTATCAAGCTGACATAATGTCTAAAATGAAACGGAATCCAAAGCTTCTTTACCAGATTGTGAACAAGCAGTTTTCAGTGAAACCAGGAGTTGCGGCCTTACGGACGCCCTGTGGAATGACCACCAATACAGCTGACACCGCGGATATTCTAGTGAATTATTATGCTCCAGTATTTTGTCCAAAGGAAAGCGTGGATACACAACTGGATCCAGAAACAACGCATCCAATATCGTTGGACACAATAACCATTAGCAAATAAGAGTTGCTGGGAACTCTACTGTCGTTGAATCCCATAAAATCAATTGGTTAGGATAACATTACCCTCAGTATACACAGTCATTATTTACAATTTCTATGCAGACCTCTGACTCAGTTATTCTGCGAATCGCCGTCCTAAAGTTTCATAATGACGGAATGGATATACGATATAATCTCCCTGATTTTCAAAGGCGCGTTCAGCGCCCGCAAATTACTGGCCGGTTACCATGTTGTGTGCCGTATCCAAGGTGCTCGAAAGGATAGTGGCGAACAAATTCAACAAATTACTTGAAGAGAATAAGCTATTTTCGTGAGCGCTACATGGTTTTAGAAAGGGATGCTGCTGCCTTACCAACCTCCCCCTTAACCTTGAAGATTGGACTCGACCAGTAGATGTTGGGGAAAACATCCATGTATCTTACGTCGATATGTCGAAGCATTGACCGTGTAAACCACATTATTCTCTTATCAGTGATACTTAAAATATTTCAGCAACTTCTTCGTGACAATGTGAGTAATCAGATTTCACGGGTGGCCCATGTCTACCAGATATGCTTCGATTGAACTACTGATATTTCTAAGAAAACGTTCATTTAACCAACATAGGTAATGCTCAGACATCCGCTTTAATCGAACGGCTAATGTATTCCGTGCAACAGGAGCCGGTGGATTGATAATAGATTTGTTGTTGAATTTTATTTGCACTTCTTATACACCTAGCAAACTTTGTACCTGTGCAATTTATTTCGCCAACGCGCTTCAAAGCAAATTCAATATTGTACATTAATGAGATAGTAATTTTCATGAACGTATATTTGCTATGCCATAGTGATTGTGGAGTTGCGTTTTGTCATCATGAAATCTTTGAATATCTAATCTTAAACTAATGCATTATTTTTTATTTCACCATCAAGCACTTTAATTAAGGTACATGTTGAAGCATTCTATCGATAAAAATTAGCAATAATTGAACCAAGTCCTAAAGAAATAGAAATATTCAAATCAATATTAACGTGTTAAGTGCTATATTTGATATTTCATTAACGATATAAAGTTATCCTACGCGATTAATCAATTTGATACATTGAATATATAAATACCAATAATGAAAAACAATAAGAATGTTTTTACAGATTGTATTGCTGTTGACAGAAATATTCCGGTTTTCACGGAACAAAGATGTTTTTTCGAAAGCAATCATTTTGACTCATCATCATCATTATTTTCAGAGTCAACATCTTCACCTGAACAGAATTAAAAACAAAATTTTCAATTTAGCAAAACTTCATATTATTTTAAGTTTATTCTGTGCTGTTAGAATCTTTCAAGAGACAAGTTTTATTCACAGATAGAAGCGATTTTGCTCTTGATAATTTTAAAGTTCCGGAGTACACTTCTGTTATATAATGTGATGTATCTAAATGCATTAACATATAATACCTTGGAACTCTATGCCCCCAGATATCATTTGTCCATCAAGACTGAACGTTTCCAGGGCGGAACTTGACAAATATATGCTGACACAATCCTACCTCGCAACTGAATACACATGCTGGCTTTCCATATTTATGAAACATTTGTGTTGTTTTCATGCATTCCTTATATTTTTAATCTATGGTTACTGTAAAGTATTGGCTTTTTGAACCATTAAAACTTTAAATTACATAATCTTTGAGGTCACGGATAAAAAACTTCTCATGGCGGAGCAAAATTAGATAAAGTAAGAATTGGAAGGATGGTGGTAAATAGTGAAGTCCGTCAGACGGAAACCTAATTACAGAGGTTGCTGCAAATTTTTCCTGTTGCTATACTATATTTTTTGGAAAATAAATTTGTAATACATGTTGGACAACTATTTTGGGTTATTATGATTTTTTTTGGAATATTAATGAACAGCAATCGCATGACGATACATGCGCTTCAGACATACATCTGGGAAGCAGTCTTTCCACCAATGCTAACATCGATTGGAATTATTTAGCTCTGTATCACAATTTGATTGTTACCAGGTGACCTATTTTTAGGCGGTAAAGGCATGGTCAAGTATTCTCCATCTTGAATATGAGCGTCACACAGTGTCTTCAAATAAGCTTTTAAGATCCAGTTTTGTCAAATTGAATGGACAATTATTATTTGGTCTTCGTATTGCGATTGCTGTCAGTACATGGGCGGACTTTCCTATCTTAACTCTGCGTACAGGAGACCTTTTAAAATACGAGCTATTTTCAATGTACACGGAGTGCCTAGGCATCGAAGTCGCAGTAACATGAACATGTTTATGGAGTATCATTGGAACACACTAATGCTTTCGTTAATTTGCTCAACCATGATATTATAAGATGTGACAAATGCGCTTTGGCCGAAAACGATTTAGCCTTCGGTAGTGCATCACGCGGATACTCCACTTTTCACTTCTATGTAGTAAAGTATTGAGTTTGCACGTGCTCTACATCATAATTCAAAAGGTAAAACTGGACAATATAACAGCTACTATTGAAGCACTGCTTCAATAATAATTATCAAGGGATAGAAAGTCTTCTGACTAGCAACTTTTATCTTGTATATCAAAACGAATGCCACCACATATAGTTCGTACCGATCTATTTCTCTAATTGATCAAAATTTAACATTTTCATTAATTTCGTATAGTCATTAAAATGCGAAAGTACCAAATATTGCTTGTTTTGTATATATAAACGTTTATGGACACATGTGAATAAACAGGATGGTCGTAGCAACCTGCAACTGATGCCCAACAACCGAGTTCTTACCATCGCTGCAAGCGCTTCGGGAGAAATATTTCAACCCAAACCGGACTGATTAGACATTTAAAAAGCTGTAGAAAATGAAACTTCATGCAACTGTGATGTACATCAATGGGCGACATCGACCGACCGAGGCCAACAACAACTAGATTGAAATGATATCTATTGGTTCAAGTACCAAAAGAAAGATCTGCGCTGATTATTCGAGATTGAAAGCCGAAAGCAATTTCGATTGGGTTTAATGGAAGTTGATTTTTCCCCAGCTTACTATTTTCTATATATTTTTCAAGTAGTTCAGTATCGACTTTCGAGTATACATATTCTGAAGCTTTGAAAGTGACCGCTGATGTATTAGCAGAATTTATTGTCGGTGTTTTTGCGCCAAAATCCACCAAGCCGGTTCAGGAATCAATCATTTAACTGAACGGACCAGCGTTGGGTGTTAGCGCAGCACTTGGGAAAATTAATTGCAAATACGAGATAACTCCAATTCTGCTCAAAACCTGAATTGTTTGTAAATCGCCGAAAGCATTTGTAGCACCTAAAGACTTGAAACTGGAACAAATAACACCCATTCCGTTCCGATGTCAAAATTACAGGCCGCGGACATTTCTCTCTATGGTGTCAATCGTGTTTGAGCCAATAGTAACTACAGGAGAATGGCATTATCTAGAATGTTACTGCCTTTTGTCAGTTTCCCAACACGAATTTCACATGGTAACCACATAATAAACTGCTTTTGAATATGCAAATTCTAAGTTCACGCAGACCCATCGTGATCAGGTTTTTTGCCACCTATATTAGCTCGCCAACAGATTACTGGAGTGAGTGCACAGTGACTGGCTGTCTGGATTTGCGGTAGGTTGTCAAAGGGTCTAAAACGTTATATAATTAAACATGCTGACTTACTTTGATCTCCATCTTCGGACAGAACTGTAGAGGTAAAATAAATAATATATCGGAATAAACGCTATATAAATGTGTATGGACACATGTGATTAAACAGGTTGGTCATACCAAACTAAACCAACAGGGGCATACAACCGCAACTTGTTTATCATTCTTTCACTGTCTCAAGTGCTTGCTTATCCTGAACCGACTATCCTAACCTGCTGAGCGCTCGCAGCTCGAAACCGGTCGTGTGTGATGAAGAGGCTTTTAAATGAGCGCTAATTTTAAAAAGGTGTCTGATTGGGTGCGACGACCTATGTATTATTCCGTATGCTAGGATTAGGTCAACGTTAATACGCATGAACTCGAGAGTGCACAAAATCAAATTCTAGTCAGCCACCGCTCAACGCGTAGGTTGTTCAAACCAGAAACCATTTGTTTGCTTAATGATAAATCCTTTCGAGCAGCGAAATGTTCTTTTCCAAACTAGGTGTTAGCTTGTGCTGTTTAGTCCACAATTATACAAACTAGCCTGTAGGTGTCACGATGAAACGCATTTTAAAAATTAAATGTGTAACTTTGTTAATTATTTTAGCGAATGCCGTTTATGAGCAACGCAATTACAGATCTTCAATCACAATTTTCTCAGATGAATAAATAATTTCAAATTATTGAGCAAAATTGTGTCACGAAATTTTTTAAATACAAACTATGCATAGATTTAAATGCAATTTAGGTTTGTAAATCGCGTAACGCAGCTGTAGCACCCAAAGACATGAATCTGGGACAAATAACACCAATTTACAGAGAGATTTCCGTGCGGATGTCAAACATTACAGGCCGCCGACATTTCTCTTTTCGGTATCGAACGCGTTTGAGCAAATAATAGCTGCCTGAGAATCGCAATATTCAGAATATTACGCCGTTTTGTCAGTTGCCCAACACGGATTTCGCAGAAATTCTTTGCACGACTGGTAACCATCAAAGAAACTGCCTTTAAATATGCAAATCCTAAGTTCATGCAGCCGATCGTGATCATGTCTTTTGCCATCTATCCAAGCTCGCCAACCGATTACTGGAGTACACAGTGAAAAAAGGTAATAGCTGTCTGGATTTGCAATAGTTTGAAAAATGGTTTAAAACGTTATATAATTAAACGTGCTGACTAACGTGGAGAATTTTCATCAGTTTCTTGTGTTTGCTGGTTATCATCATCATATTCTCGAGGTTGTTGGGATCGAACTGTAGAGGATAAAATAATTTTTTTGAATAAACGCTATATAAGTGTATATGGACAAATGTGATTAATCAATTTGGTGGTACCAACCTAAACCAACATTGGCATACAACCGCAACTTGTTAATCATTCTTCCACTGTTCCAAGTGCTTGCTAACCCTGATCCGACTGTCCTAACTTAATGAGGGCTAACAACGCGAAACCGGTCGCAGGGTGTGTGATGAAAAGACTTGTAAATGAGCACTAATTTTAAAAAGGTGTCCGCATTGGCGGATCACGTTTTAGATACGGGCCACAGCGTAGATATAGACAATGTGGCAATATTGATACGTGGTATTAAACCGTATAACGAACACCTACATGCGGAGGCGGTCGAAATAGCCAATGCAGGTCGACTGGCGGTCAATAAGGTGGATGGGGCAGAAATCTTCACAATCTGGCGCTCGGCACTGATGAGAAAGTAAATAGTTTTTCTTCACTGATTACCTACTACATAAATACATTTTTGTTTCTCTTCAAAATAGCCTTACCTACACGAGGTTCTACTTGTATACCAACTGTTATATAGTGTTCGTACAACGAACCACGATGTTCAGACACGGAATCACAAAGTGATTCGTGGTCAAGCACTCGAGGCGCTTATGGATGACCAAAGTAATGTGTTGCTCACATCCCCATCCCTTACACACCACTACCGGTTACAGGCTGTTTGCTATTGTCAGGTGGGTTCAGTAAGATCAGGTTCAGCGAGCCTTGAAACAGTGTATTGAAGGTAAACAATGCAAACATAGCAAAAAGACTGACACCGGTAGTGGTGTGAAAGGGATGGGGATGTGAGCAACATATTGCTTTGATCATCCATAAGCGCCTCGAGTGCTTGACCAAGAATCACTTTGTGATTCCGTGTCTGAACATCGTGGTTCGTTGTACGAACCCTATATAACAGTTAGCATACAAGTATAACCTTGTTCACCTTTAATCCACTCTTTCAAGGTTCACTGAACCTGATCTGATGTGAGCGACACATTACTTTATTCATCCATAAGCGCCTCGAGTGCTTGACCGAAAATCACTTTGTGATTCCGTGTCTGGACATCGTGGTTCGTTGTACGAACCCTATAAAACAGATAACATACAAGTATGACCTTGTTTACCTTTAATCCACTGTTTCAAGTCTCACTGAACCTGATCTTACTGTATCCACCTGACGATGGCAAACAGCCTGACACCGGTAGTGGTTTGTAAGGGATGGGGATGTGAGCAACACATTACTTTGATCACCCATGAGCGACTGGAGTGCTTGACCAAGAATCACTTTGTGATTTCGTGTCTGATCATCGTGGTTTGTTGTACGACCCCTATATAACAGTTGAGATGCAAGTATAACCTTGTTTACCTTTGATCCACTGTTTCAAGGCTTACTGAACCTGATCTTACTATCTCCACATGACGATGGCACACAGCCCGAAACCGGTAGTGGTGTGTAAGGGATGGGGATTTGAGCAACACATTACTTTAGCCTTGGCTACTTTACTTACGTACTTTTACGTATCTGGGCAACTGTGTCAACTGATCTTGACCGTGTTCACTTGCATCAGATTGATTTGGATACACACTGTGAGAAAATGCACCCCTGATCCCGGTGATTCTCACAAGAAGTCACACACTGTAGGCGTACTATAGGCTGTTAATCGGTTAGGTCAAATAAGTGGTGGTGGGTTGACTACTACTTGATCATGTTCCCTGTATTGAGTATCACCCTTGGTCTGACGAAGATTCTGTGTCAGAAGTGAAACGTTACCCAGAAACTACTCTAACTGATTGCGCTCAAATTTCTTTGCATTATGAATAAAGGATCGGTCTCAAACATATTCCAATCGATTAATGTCACTGACCAAAATAATTTATTTGACTAATAAATTAATCCAATGGCTGTTTATTATGAAGAAAAATGGTATGATTTTGAGTGATTAATTCGATTTTGTGTGATGTGTGATCGCCTAAAATTTTGGTATTTTATTCACATATCATTTTTTATTCACAATTTTATAATAATATTGTACCAATGCGATCACACATGATCGGCTCCCAATCAAACTTGTAAAACGTATATCAGAATCATTATGTCCATGCAACTATTAAGTTTTATGTGATTATTATAATGTTTTTTATCATCGATACTAATTGAATGAATAAATATACCCTTAATTCTGCGGCACCTTTTATTTGAGAACACAAAGCATCACTCGACATTTGTTCGACATTAAAATATTTATGTGCATGTAATAACACTAGTGGCAATGAAAACATTTATTGGGTTTCTCGCACTAATATTTTAGATTTCCTATCACCTTGAATGAATAAATAGATACAGTGTACCTTATTCATTTCGCATTGAAATATACAAAAAACATTAATTTGCACTTACCACTCCTTCCTATAAGTGTACAATATGCAATGTTATTGTGAAACAATTTTTCTGTATCATTATAGATATATATCTGTAGTCTTGGATAAACAGAATTAATTTTCCGTTGTGGGTTTCATTTATACTACTTATATGTATACGTTTTATTTATATATACACCTGTTTTTACATATTTGCTGTTTATGAAATAAATGATTTGAATCGTAGAATGATTGTAATCAATATGTGTTGTATTTATTGCAGGTTCCTACTTATAGCCTAAGGCTTAACCAACGCAAAACTGTCATCATAAGATAAAACGGTGGCCAGGATTACAAGCATATATGATAATCGTAATAATCGTGAATTTTGATTAATTACGATTTTACATTTTAGATGTTAATAATATGCATATACCTCATAACTCCATCCTATGGTTATTGTTAAGCTAAATGCTTTTTAGACCATTACAACTTTGAATCACTTTGAATCACTTTGAATCAGATTTTACCACAAAGTAGTTTTTACTTTTCGACAAAAGCAACAACGTTATAAATTATGCTTTCATATTTCATAATTTTGTCGATTAATTAATGTAAAATATGCACATAGCAATATAAATGTATACATATTAAAATACGTTATATTTGGTATAACATCAAAATCTCATGAAATGAATCATAATTTGTCCAATTCTGCATGGATTGTGAATAAATTGATCAATACAAATGGAATTCGAAGTAGCATTCTTTCGAATACATACAAGAGCTTTTACTTTTTAAACTCAAATATTAAGCATTAAGTTAAAAGTTTCGAAGATGAGAATTGTGCAAATTGTTGGAATATTACTCACCTTTTCTCCCTGAGAATTTTGAGAAAATAAAAGCAATTTAGTTAAACCTTTTTCGAGGAAATGAATGCTATTCGATTCGAAGGATATGTCTATGATTTTATAGGTGTTTAACCACATGTTAAAAACCTCCATTTTTGATTAATATGAAAATCACCTAAAAGTAGTATTTTCATGATCATTATTTATAAAAATTCAGAATTAACTTCTGCAAGATAATTGAAAATATTTGACACCGATCGGGTATTCATAATCATAAAAGTAAAATTGCAATGAAACAGATTTTTCTACAGAAATTATCCAACATTGGTAGACAAGAGCAAATTGTTAACAGTTCTTCCAGTGTCGCCATCCCATTACCAAAAATCTGCACTAACCGATGCATTGTAAACATTCTCTTCACAAACACTTTCTATGAAACATTACATATAACATTTTCTCTGAATTTGATAGTTTGTTTACAAAAGCTTATCCATGTTATTTAACCAATTGTTTTATTTTCGAACCTGAATAAGTACAATGGGATAAAAATTCGAATCAAAATATTTGCATGAAGGTTAATGGAAAACAAACTGGAAGATTTAAACGAAAACTAACTATACATTTGAACAAGTGTTTGACTATTATTTCCTTCCCATTATTCCCTGGCATCTTATTATATTAAGCAATTATGTTTGGATAGTTTGAGTCGTAACACTTTTGTGCGGTTGAGCATCTCAAAACCTTGCCACGAATCAATCAATTTAAAGATTTTCTCGAATTTCTAGGTAGTATCATCAAAAACATGTGCAGCTTCAAATGATGTATTAAGCAAAGGCCTCGAAGGTCATGAAGTTGAATGAATCTGTATGTTGAACAAATGCTTGCACCTGATAGGCGAATACTCATTCAGTCACGAAGCAAAAAAATTTAGATTTAATTGACAAAAAGAAAAGAGGCTAACTGACGCAATTTATCTTAAGTATATGTTAGTACATGAGAATTTTACAGTTCATAAACCAGAATATTACATCGGATCAGATGGTTGTGCCAGGAAGTTCGAATAGAATCCATTGACATTTGTCGAAAATTTTCATTATCAACCAAAGTTAAACTTAGATCATGTGGTCATGTGGATACGCATCCCTATTAGGAGAAGAATTTTTCAATCCTGTCGGGATTTTAAATTCTTTTTATATAATTTTGTGTCATGTAGTGTATCCAAAGTTCGGAATCATCATCGATGAAAATTTCAATTGATATTCGTTGCAAACAAATTTAAATTACATCAAATATGATGAGATCTTTGAAATCCAATTGTTCAATGTTCTCATATTCCATTTATTCATTCTTTTGTTAGCAAATGTCAATTATCGAAACTTATATCAACTGTATGATCAAAATGCAGCATGCATTCGAAATTGAGCGAAAGTTTCCTAGTTTTGAGAGTCATAAGTTAGCCACTAACTGAAGCATCTGTTGCCTTACTGTGACATGGTTACTAGCTGAATCACTGCTGGCTAATGACTAGCAACTATGTTGACGATGTATTAAAATATTGGATATTCAAAAAATGTGTCAAAATGATTCAAGGAAATAAAATAATGTGCGAAGATGACATGTATCAAGCTTTGCTTCAAAATGTTAGCTTATAACTAAAAATCCTTATCTGCTCGCATTTACCTCCAAAGAAAGAATCACCGGGGATTTATTTCTTAATATTGGCACTCATACGTTAGGTACAGAACGATCAGGATCAACATACAATAAAACAATGAAAACCTGTAAACAAACGGAGCTTATGAGCCACTGTAAGTTAACTGCTTCGAAACACGCGGATATTGATCATACTTATCTTACGTGTTAGAAAAAACATAAAAAATCCGAAATTGGTGTGTTGTGGAGCGTTTGGATTCAAACGGATTTTTTGTTCGAGCAGTTGGGGTGGATGGTTGTTCCTTACCTGTCACGATACATGGTTATTTAACACATGGCTTTTACAGAGTTAATTATACGCCTGACAATTTGATAACCACTGATTAGATCGCCTCGTTATTTTTCAACTTGATTTTCTAATTTCATTCGCATGTCTCTCTTTGCCCACGTAAATTGACAATATTTTGCCCCATGCACAGTATTTAGTGTGTGAAATTTTGGCTGGATTACGCTCTACATCATAATTCAAAAGGTAAAACTGGACAACATAACAGCTACTCTACTAATTTGCTTGAGTGAAGTTACGTACAATATATACACAAACATATGTAAAATGAAGCACTGCTTTAATAATAATTATCAAGGGATAGAAAGTCTTCTGACTAACAAATTTTACCTCCCTGAATGTGATTATAAACTCTAAGAATTCGCACACCGACGAAAAACATTCAATTAGCTTCCGGGACTGCAATTAATAGTGAGCAGTGATGGCTGTATCGTTGGCAAACAAAAGGTCATTTATACGGAATCCCGCATATGATTCAATCTATCTAACGTTGTATATCAAAACGAATGGCACCACATGTAGTTCGTACCGGTCTATTTCTCTAATTGATCAAAAGTTACCATTTTCATTAATTTTGTAGAGTCGTTAAAAATGCGGAAGTACTAAATATTGCTTGTTTTGTAGTGCATGATCCACTTTCGATTAATTTTCAGCGGTTCCGCATATTTCATTAAAAAAGTTTAAACTATACTTTCATTTGCAATAATATGCTAAACGTTATATAATTCAGCATGCTGACTTACTTTGATTTCCAACATCAGATTCTCCCTCATCTTCGGGCAGAACTGTAGAGGTAAAATAAATAAAATATCGGAATAAACGCTATATAAATGTGTATGGACACATGTGATTAAACAGGTTGGTCGTACCAAACTAAACCAACAGGGGCACACAACTGCAACTTGTTTATCATTCTCCCATTGTTTCAAATGCATGCTTAGTTTGATCATACTGTCCAAACTTGATGAGTGCTAACAGCTCGAAATCGGTCTTGGGGTGTGTTTGATAAAAATGAATGCTAATCGGCCTTTTTTGTTTATGATCCTGGTTTTGAATATTTTCCACATGTGATTGAACAGCTGGCTTGTATCAAACTAATCCAAATGTCGGATAAATGTGCAACTGTTTCAAGTGCTTGCTTATCCTGATCCGACTATCCTAACCTGATGAGTGCTCGCAGCTCGAAACCGGTCGTGTGTGATGAAAAGGCTTTTAAATGAGCGCTAATTTTAAAAAGGTGTATTATTCCGTATGCTAGGATTAAGCCAACGTTAATACGCCTGTACTCGAGAATGCACAAAATCAAATTCTAGTCAGTCACCGCTCAACGTGTAGGTTATTCAAACCAGAAACCATTTGTTTGATTAATGATAAATCCTCTCGAGCAGCGAAATGTTCTTTTCCAAACTAGTCCACAATTATACAAACTAACCTGTAGGTGTCACGATGAAACGCATTTTACAAATTAAATGTCTAATTTTGTTAATTATTTTAGCGAATGCCGTTTATGAGCAACGCAATATTACAGATCTTCAATCACAATTTTCTCAGATGAATAAAAAATTTCAAATTATTGAGCAAAATGGTGTCACGAAATTTTTTAAGTACAAAGTATGCATAGATTTAAATGCAATTTAGGTTTGTAAATCGCGTAACGCAGCTGTAGCACCCAAAGACATGAATCTGGGACAAATAACACCCATTTACAGAGAGATTTCCATGCGGATGTCAAACATTACAGGCCGCCGACATTTCTCTTTTCGGTATCGAACGCGTTTGAGCAAATAATAGCTGCCTGAGAATCGCAATATCCAGAATATTACGCCGTTTTGTCAGTTGCCCAACACGGATTTCGCAGAAATTCTTTGCACGACTGGTAACCATAAAAGAAACTGCCTTTAAATATGCAAATCCTAAGTTCATGTAGCCGATCGTGATCATGTCTTTTTGCCATCTATCCAAGCTCGCCAACCGATTACTGGAGTACACAGTGAAAAAAGGTAATAGCTGTCTGAATTTGCAATAGTTTGAAAAATGGTTTAAAACGTTATATAATTAAACGTGCTGACTAACGTGGAGAATTTTCATCAGTTTCTTGTGTTTTTTGGGATCGAAATGTAAAGGATAAAATAATTTTTTGAATAAACGCTATATAAATGTATATGGACAAATGTGAATAATCAATTTGGTGGTACCAACCTAAACCAACATTGGCATACAACCGCAACTTGTTAATCATTCTTCCACTGTTCCAAGTGCTTGCTAATCCTGATCCGACTGTCCTAACTTGATGAGAGCTAACAACGCGAAACCGGTCGCAGGGTGTTTGATGAAAAGACTTGTAAATGAGCACTAATTTTAAAAATGTGTCTGATTATGTGCGACTACCTATGTAATATTCCGTATGGTAGGATTTGGTCAACTCTAATACGCCTGTGCTCGATAGTGAACAAAATCAAATTCTAGTCAGTCACTGCTCAAGGTATAGATTATGCAAACCAGAAACCATGAAAAACATGTTGCAAATCAAATGCCTAATTTTATTAATTATATTGGCGATTGCCGTTTATGAGCAACATAATATTACAGATCTTCAATCACAATTTTCGTAGATGGATAAACGTTTTTAAATTAATGAGCAAAATTGTGGCACATCATTTATCAAATAAAAATTATGCAATAATTTAAATGCAAATTAGGAGATATCCGGTAAGATTATCCACAGATTTAAGCAGTTTTATCATAAATCCACCAAATAGCTTAGGTGCTGCACGAAACAAAAAAAGAAAATTATGCGAAACCCGGATTCTTAAAAATCCATTGCATTGTTGTCGATTAAGTATATTCATGATTTTTATGCCCGAAAACCTACCCCGTGTAATTAACACGTATATACGTCCTGTTATGGAATATTCCAGCCAAGTTTGTGCTCCATGGCTGAGGAAGGACATCGAACTGCTCGACAGGATTTATCATCGTGCGACAAAGTTGGTCTCCTGGTACAGAAATTTGCCCTTCACAGAGCGAATGTTAAAACTACACGATTTTACAAAACGACGGATACGTAGTGACCTCATGTTGACATTCAAAATACTGCATACTAAAAATCATCCAATTAAACACTCGCTAAACCCATAGACCTTCCGCGAACACAGCACATTCAAAGGTTTTAAGCATTCCTCATTCTTGATTGGATATTCGTCGTAATATTTCTCGGTAAGAATTTGTTACACTTGGAACATTTTGCATAAAGACATCACACGCCAGAACCTGTTGAGGTTTTCGCTTCCAAACTCGATGAGTTTATGACGAACCATGCGGTATGTGACTTTTCCTATTGATTTTTGAGATATTTTTATATTTTTTTATATATTCCATATACCTTGTAATCCTATGATTATTGTTAGGCTTACTGCTTTTTCTACCTTAAAATTTTCTTAGTTCTGAGTTTTGAGTTATAATCTCTTTGATCAGATAAATCGAAATTCATATGTAACTATGAATATTAATGTATAAATTAGTATTTTCCATAAAAATTATTTTCCAAATTAGAAGAAGGATTAAATCGTAATTCATTCTAGATTGAAGTGATATTCATTGGATTAAGTACCAAGAGAAAGATCTGCGCTGATTATACGAGATTGAAACCCGAAGGCAATTTTGATTTGGTTTGATCGAAGTTTAATTTTTATCTCAGCATACTATTTTCTATGTATTTTTCAAGTAGTTCAGTATTGACTTTCATATATACATATACTGATGCTTTGAAACTGACCGTTGATCTATTAGCAGAATTTAATGCCGGTGTTTTTGCGCCCAAATCCAAGAAGCCGATTTAGGAATCCATCATTTAACTGAGTTTTTACTCAAGTGAAACTACAACCATAACCACAGATTGGGACAACGCGAGGATTTCAGCCAAAGAAAAAACCGACGAGCGCGAGAATTCATCGAAGCGTGGCACTCAACAACGACGTCAATTAACCAGCACCTTCAATTGGCTACAACCTATGGACTCATGAAAACTTGACGGACAAAAATGCAACACATGAATTACAGAAACCAACGGGATTGATGGTGAACGGACAGACAGACCTTATAAAAACCAATGAATACCAAGTTCAAGTCACTTCGTAAGAAGTTCTGCTGATGATGTCATCTAGCTTGATGACGAAACGTCCAACAACAACTACACAAGTTCGGCGAACACCAACTGAACAACATAGATTGTTTGTGTTAGCAGAAGCCATGAGCGAGGATTAAACGAAGATGTTCAAACAGAAATTTTTAGTATATGAGGCACAGGAAGAAAATATGTTTTATCCAATGTAATAATTGGAGATAAGCAATATAAATAGGATACATTTTTGCAACACACCGTTGTTTACTAAAAATGAAGAAAGAGGGAGAAATATAGGCAATTTATTAAAAGAACCAGGAAATTGCGTCAAAATTTCACCTTTGTTTAAATTCATAAATTTTGCTGTATAATTCAGTCATTATGCAGTCAAGTAATTAGTCACTAATTCTCTGCAGGCAGTCAACTAAAGATGGAGAAGAAATAAAAAACGCTATGAAAGTATTCAGATTAAAGGCTGCTTGGTTTTACTTAGTGAAAATAACGGATTATTATACAGAGATTCTTAGCGTCGCATCTGGGTAATCAATAGAAAGTTATAAATAAGATGAGAGGTTAGAAATACAGATTTCATAAAGATAGTCTATGACAAACTATGAAAACTCTATCAAAAACGTCCTTGACGATATATATTTTTTTGGGAAAAATGAACATCAACCACATTGAAATATCACATTTGTAGTATCATTTTACTCATCGTGAGAATTTGGTATTAGATTTGCTATAAGCAATTTGGAAATCTAATTTGGATGGAATGTTTCCATTAAATTTAGTGCCACTCTTATCATATCACACGTCGGAGGTAAATCACGTTTCCTGTTTAAACTAACGTCTACATCACAGGATTAGTGAATTTATTGTATTTAAGAAAAATTAAAATGAATTAAGTTTCCAAAACAACATAGTAATTAAGTTTTAAATATATAACTATATTCTGCTAAATGCAAAATATCCTTTAACATTTTTATTGACATTATTGAATAAACTTTAGAGATTTTTCATGCGATATAGGAATTCACAATGGTTCTGAACATTGAAATATTTAATATTATTCTATTGATAGAAGAATCAGTTGTACTTATTGGCTGATGCAGCAGTGCCCAAAAGGTTTTTGTAGGTTTAATTCAAGTTTTTTACGAAAAAGTATTACTTTTATATTATACTGTACTAATGTGCTCTACCATACACAAATAGGACAGTAAATATTACGTAAAAGTTTAGGTTCATTTAATGTCACTGATGCGAAGAAATTTAAGTGCAATCGGTTAGAGTAGTTATTGGGTAACGTTTCACTTCTGACACAGAATCTTCGTCAGACCAAGGGTGATAGTCAGGACAGGGAACATGATTAAGTAGTAGTCAACCCACCACCACTTATTTGACCTTACCGCTAAACAACATATAGTAGGCCTGCAGTGTGTCACGTCTCGTGGGAATGTCCAGGATCAGTGGTATGTTTTCCTCATAATTTACATGAGCAGATTTCCAGGAAAATTCACACTAGAATCGAAGAACACTGAAAGCGATTTCGGAAACAGCCCCGGGATGCGAGGGTATATCGATCCCTAAATCGTGATTCCGCATTGGCGGATCACGTTTTAGATACGGGCCACAGCGTAGATATAGACAATGTGGCAATATTGATACAAGGTATTAAACCGTATAACGAACGCCTACATGCGGAGGCGGTCGAAATCGCCAATGCAATAAGGTCAATAAGGTGAATGGGGCAGAAATCTTCACAATCTGGCGCTGGGCACTGATGAGAAAGTAAATAGTTTTTCTTCACTGATTACCTACTACTTAAATTCATTTTTGTTTTTCCACAAAATAGCCTTAGCTACACAAGGTTATACTTGTATACCAACTGTTATATAGTGTTCGTACAACGAACCACGATGTTCAAACACGGAATCACAAAGTGATTCTTTGCCAAGCACACGAGGCGCTTATGGATGACCAAAGTAATGTGTTTCTCACATCCCCATCCATTACACACCACTATTGGTTTCAGGCTGTTTGCCATCGTCAGGTGGAAATAGTAAGATCAGTTTCAGCGAGCCTTGAAATAGTAGATTAAAGGTAAACAAGGCAAACATGGAAAATAGCCTGACACCTAGTGGTGTGTAAGGGATGGAGATGTGAGCGACAAATTACTTTGGTCATCCATAAGCGCCTCGAGTGCTTGACCAATAATCACTTTGTGATTCTGTGTCCGAACATCGTGGTTCGTTGTACGAACCTCATATAACAGTTGGCATACAAGTATAACCTTGTTAACCTTTAATCCACTGTTTCAAGGCTCACCGAACTTCATTTTACTGTATCCACCTAACGATGGCAAACTGCCTGAAACCGGTAGTGGTGTGTAAGGGATGGGAATGTGAGCAACACATTACTTTGGTCATCCATAAGCGCCTCGAGTGCTTGACCAAGAATCACTTTGTGATTCCGTGTCTAAACATCGTGGTTCGTTGTACGAACCGTATATAACAGTTGGCATACAAGTATAACCTTGTTGACCTTTAATCCACTGTTTCAAGGCTCACTGAACCTGATCTTACTGTCTCAACCTGACGGTGGCAAACAGCCTGACACCGGTAGTGGTGTGTAAGGGATGGAGATGTGAGCGACAAATTACTTTGGTCATCCATGAGCGCCACGAGTGCTTAACCAAGAATCACTTTGGGATTCCGTGTGTGAACATCGTGGTTCGTTGTACGAACCCCATATAACAGTTGGCATACAAGTATTACCTTGTTAACCTTTAATCCACTGTTTCAAGGCTCACTGAATGTCATCTTAATGTCTCCACCTAACGATGGCAAACTGCCTGAAACCGGTAGTGATGTGTAAGGGATGGGGATGTTAGCAGCACATTACTTTTGTCATTCATAGGCGCCTCGAGTGCTTGACCAAGAATCACTTTGTGATTCCGTGTCTCAACATCGTGGTTCGTTGTACGGACCCTATATAACAGTTGGTATATAAGTATAACCTTGTTTACTTTTAATCCACTGTTTCTAGGCTCACTGAACCTGATCTCACTGTATCCACCTGACAATAGCAAACAGCCTGAAACTGGTAGTGGTGTGTAAGTGATGGGGATGTGAGCAGCACATTACTTTAGCTTTAGCTACTTTTGTTATGTACTTTTACGTATGTGGGCAGCTGTGTCAACTGATCTTGACCGTGTTCACTTGCATCAGATTGATTTGGATACACACTGTGAGAAAATGCACCACTGATCCCGGTCATTCCCACAAGAATTCACACACTGTAGGCGTACTATAGGCTGTTTATGGGTTAGGTCAAATTAGTGGTGGTGGATTGACTACTACTTAATCATGTTCCCTGTATTGACTATCACCCTTGGTCTGACGAAGATTCTGTGTCAGAAGTGAAACGTTACCCAAAAACTACTCTAACTGATTGCACTCAAATTTCTTTGCATTATGAATACAGGATCGGTCCCAAACATATTCCAATCGATTAATGTCACTGACTTAAATAATTTCATTTGACTCACAAATTTCCAAAAACTGTTTATTATGAAGAAAAATGGTAAGATTTTGAGTGATTAAATCGCTTTTGTGTGATGTGTGATCGCCTATAATTTGGTATTTTATTCACATATCATTTTTTATTCACAATTTTATAATAATATTGAACTAATGCGATCACACATGATCGGCTCTCAATCAAACTTGTAAAACGTATATCAGAATCATTATGCCCATGCAACTATTAAGTTTTATGTGATTATTATAATGTTTTTTATCATCGATACTAATTAAATGAATAAATATACCCTTAATTCTGCGGCACCTTTTATTTGAGAACACAAAGCATCACTCGACAGTTGTTCGACATTAAAATATTTATGTGCATGCAATAACACTAGTGGCAATCAAAACATTTATTGTGTTTCTCGCACTAAAATTTTAGATTTCCTATCACCTTGAATGAATAAATGGATACATTGTACCTTATTCATTTCGCATTGAAATATACAGAAAACTTTAATTTGCACTTACCACTCTTTCCTATAAGTGTACAATATGCAATGTAATTGTGAAACGATTTTTCTGTATCATTATAGATATATAGTCTTGGATAGTCTTGGATAAACAGAATTAATTTTCCATTGTGGGTTTCATTTATACTACTTATATGTATACGTTTTATTCATATATACAGCTGTTTTTACATATTTGCTGTTTATGAAATAAATGATTTGAATCGTAGAATGATTGTAATCAATATGTATTGTAATTATGGCAGGTTCCTACTTATAGCCTAAGGATTAACCAACGCAAAACTGTCATCATTAGACAAAACGGTGGCCAGGATTACAAGAATATATGATAATCATAATCGTGAATTTTGATTAATTACGATTTTACATTTCAGATGAAAATAATATGCTTCCTCATCAGATTTTACCACAAAGTGGTTTTTACTTTTCGACAAAAAGCAACAACGTTATAAATTAAGCTTTTATATGTCATAATTTTATCGATTAATTAATGTAAAATATGCACATAGCAATATAAATGTATACATATTAAAATACGTTATATTTGGTATAGCATCAAAATCTCATGAAATGAAACATAATTTGTCCAATTCTGCATGGATTGTGAATAAATTGATCAATACAGATGGAATTCGAAGCATCGTTCTTTCGAAAACATACAAGAGCTTTTACTTTTTAAACTCAAATAATAAACATTAAGATAAAAGTTTCGAAGATGAGAATTGTGCAAATTGTTGGAATATTACTCACCTTTTCTCCCTGAGAATTTTGAAAAAATAAAAGCAATTTAGTTAAACCTTTTTCGAGGAAATGAATGCTATTCGATTCGAAGGATATGTCTATGATTTTATAGGTGTTTAACCACATATTAAAAACCTCCATTTTTGATTAATATGAAAATCACCTAAAAGTAGTATTTTCATGATCATTATTTATAAAAATTCAGAATTAACTTCTGCAAGATAATTGAAAATATTTGACACCGATCGGGTATTCATAATCATAAAAGTAAATTGCAATGAAACAGATTTTTCTACTAAAATTATCCAACATTGGTAGACAAGAGCAAATTGTTAACAGTTCTTCCAGTGTCGCCATCCCATTACCAAAAATCTGCACTAACCGATGCATTGTAAACATTCTCTTCACAAACACTTTCTATGAAACATTACATATAACATTTTCTCTGAATTTGATAGTTTGTTTACAAAAGCTTATCCATGTTATTTAACCAATTGTTTTATTTTCGAACCTGAATAAGTACAATAGGATAAAAATTCGAATCAAAATATTTGCATGAAGGTTAATGGAAAACAAACTGGAAGATTTAAACGAAAACTAACGATACATTTGAACAAGTGTTTAACTATTATTTCCTTCCCATTATTCCCTGGCATCTTATTATATTAAGCAATTATGTTTGGATAGTTTGAGTCGTAACACTTTTGTGCGGTTGAGCATCTCAAAACCTTGCCACGAATCAATCAATTTAAAGATTTTCTCGAATTTCTAGGTAGTATCATCAAAAACATGTGCAGCTTCAAATGATGTATTAAGCAAAGGCCTCGAAGGTCATGAAGTTGAATGAATCTGTATGTTGAACAAATGCTTGCACCTGATAGGCGAATACTCATTCAGTCACGAAGCATAAAAATTTAGATTTAATTGACAAAAAGAAAAGAGGCTAACTGACGCAATTTATCTTAAGTATATGTTAGTACATGAGAATTTTACAGTTCATAAACCAGAATATTATATCGGATCAGATGGTTGTGCCAGGAAGTTCGAATAGAATCCATTGACATTTGTCGAAAATTTTCATTATCAACCAAAGTTAAACTTAGATCATGTGGTCATGTGGATACGCATCTCTATTAGGAGAAGAATTTTTCAATCCTGTCGGGATTTCAAATTCCTTTTATTGATTTTGTGTCATGTAGTGTATCCAAAGTTCGGAATCATCATAGATGAAGATTTCAATTGATATTCGTTGCAAACAAATTTAAATTACCCTCTTCCTATCAAACAATAATGACTGAGATCTTTGAGCGCAGAATTAGTTCTTTGATAATAGGGAACCCTTTAATCTGTTCAATGTTCTCATATTCCAATTATTCATTCTTTTGAGCAAAAAATGATAACAATCCTATTGCAAATGCTAGGTCAATTATCGAAACTTATATCAACTGTATGATCAAAATGCAGCATGCATTCTAAATTGAACGAAAGTTTCCTAGTTTTGAGAGTCATAAGTTAGCCACTAACTGAAGCATCTGTTGCCTTACTGTGACATGGTTACTAGCTGAATCACTGCTGGCTAATGACTAGCAACTATGTTGACGATGTATTATAATATTGAATATTCAAAAAATGTGTCAAAATGACTCAAGGAAATAAAATAATGTGCGAAGATGACATGTATCAAGCTTTGTTTTAAAATGTTATCTCATAACTCAAAATCCATAACTGCTCGCATTTACCTCCAAAGAAAGAATCACCGGGGACTTATTTCTTAATATTGGCACTCATACGTTAGGAACAGAACGATCAGGATCAACATACAATAAAACAATGAAAAACTGTAAACAAATGGAGCTTATGAGCCACTGTAAGAAAACTGCTTCGAAACACGCGGATATTGAGCATACTTATCTTACGTGTTGGAAAAAAACATAAAAAATCCGAAATTGGTGTGTTGTGTCGCGTTTGGGTTTAAACATGGATTTTTTGTTCGAGCAGTTAGGGTGGATGGTTGTTCCTTACCTGTCACGATACATGGTTATTCAACACATGGCTTTTACATTGTTAAAGATACGGCTGACAAATTGATAACCAATGATTAGATCGCTTCGTTATTTTTGAACTTGATTTTCTAATTTCATTCGCATGTCTCTCTTTGCCCACGTAAATTGACAATATTTTGCCCCATGCACAGTATTTAGTGTGCAAAATGTTGGCTGAATTCCGCTTGTGTGATTTTATACATTCCACTTTATCTAATATTTGTGGAGACACTGTTTTGATTACTGAACAATCCAGTTCAATAAAGCAATTTTCTTCTTCAGAATAGGCTGGCGGCGCCAGCCTAATACAACAATGGTTTACAAGAACGACGTGTAATCAAAAATTCAATTTTTCAAGAATGCTAATAATAGATGGGCAAATGACAAATAGACAAATATCATAAAGTTCAATCATAAACGGTTTATGACGTTGCAAATGTGTAATACTTGAAACACATCATTCAATATCATACGAACACAACGACAACTTAGCCCTGAGAATACTATTTCTTAAAATTTGACATTTAGTCTTATGGATATCTGAGAGAGAGTTTTCGGTGAAATTTGTTAGAACTTAACTTTGTCTGAGATAACCGTAATTAATCATGCACGTTTTGGAGTAATTATGGCGTTTAAAATCATTTATAGTGGGAATCTGTTTAAACAAATTGCATTCCATCAGTATTTCAGCTTTTCAAGAATCTTTCCTGATTTGCATCCCTCAACTCATCAATTTAAAGGTGTTGCGATCCTTTTCATATAAATCAATCAACGCGAAACTGGTGCAGATTTTTCATGGAAGCCTCTTACAAATATGTTAGCCATGTGTAGGGAATATCATATAATTCGTAACTTTGAATGAGCTGACAGAAATAGTTGCATATATAACGTCATTGACGGATAATCTTATATAATTTAGTACTTATAAACAACATAGCATTTTATGATGTTATACTTGTCGCTATATGCTTATCAGGAAAATATTGTACTTACAAGCTGCGCTAACGGCTGTAAATTAATGAAAATTATTGGAACCGAGTATGATTCGTATTACCGTTATATTCATATTTCATTTAGATTTAATGTTCAATATTATGTCATTCTATCATTTTAACTTTTGAAATCGGCGTTTAATATGCTAAGGAAATAATATTGCAATAAGAAATCAAATAAGTTTGCCAATAATTTGAATGTTGCGCAATTGAGGATATTGCCCAATATGTAAATTTAGGCGAAGCCATTGATTCCCTATTCACCATAAGGCTAGCCACTCGGGTGAATGTTAACTTTTACAGCCTCTCATCAATATGTTTCCAAATCTAATCGAGAATGAAGAAAATACGGAGCAAACACACCCAAATCAAACCACAAGTTATGCTATCACAGCAAGTATTTCTCTCGAAAAAAATATATCAAAAATCTAAATCTAAATTATAAATCAACGTATGTATGTATTTTTGCAATAACGGCATCGTGTACACTCGCAGAAGTTAATTGATTTCGTTCAGATTTCCGAATAGGAAATTAATTTCCACCTACCTTTCTTTCCTGTTATAAATATATGCAATGAAAATGATTAGATATAACTAGAAGATTTTTTAATCAATTATTTGGAAGATAAATATGCATAATTTAAATTCACCGAAGACTTTTACTTGAACATACGTTACGTATGTCTCCAGGCAATGCTATACTTGTATAATCCAATGAAATGTGTGCCCAACGTGTTTTTCATATAATATTAGTGATTATCTTTATGGAAACAAACGACAAATTATATGTTTAGCTACCATTTAGGGTCAATTGAGAAGTTCATCTCGCTTTCCTTAGATATCCTGTTGATGTATCGGAAATAAAAAATCTGAGATAAGCTGGATTTATGAAGATGCTTTCCACGAAAGGATCTTGCGCATTTAAGCAATTCTTGTGTGATGTTTTCGAGCAAACTAGGTAAGATATTTGCATGAAAATAGGCAAAATCTCAGTCGGTTCGCAATATTCCGTATATTGCTCATATTACAAGTAAAAGTAACAAGTTTGTCTTTATGTTCACTGTAATATTGTGAAACGAAATCCTCATTAACTGGCTTTCGAGATAACAGAATATTTTTCTGCATGGATTGTGAATAAATTGATCAATACAAATGGAATTCGAAGTAGCGTTCTTTCGAAAACATACAAGAGCTTTTATTTTTTAAACTCAAATATCAAACATTAGGATAAAAGTTTCGAAGTTGAGAATTGTGCAAATTGTTGGAATATTACTCACCTTTTCTCCCTGAGAATTTTGAAAAAATAAAAGCAATTTAGTTAACCCTTTTTCGAGGAAATGAATGCTATTCGATTCGAAGGATATGTCTATGATTTTAAAGGTGTTTAACCACATATTAAAAACCTCCATTTTTGATTAATATGAAAATTACCTAAAAGTAGTATTTTCATGATCGTTATTTATAAAAATTCAGAATTAACTTCTGCAAGATAATTGAAAATATTTGACACCGATCGGGTATTCATAATCATAAAAGTAAGATTGCAATGAAACAGATTTTTCTACTGAAATTATCCAACATTGGTAGACAAGAGCAAATTGTTAACAGTTCTTCCAGTGTCGCCATCCCATTACCAAAAATCTGCACTAACCGATGCATTGTAAACATTATCTTCACAAACACTTTCTATGAAACATTACATATAACATTTTCTCTGAATTTGATAGTTTGTTTACAAAAGCTTATCCATGTTATTTAACCAATTGTTTTATTTTCGAACCTGAATAAGTACAATAGGATAAAAATTCGAATCAAAATATTTGCATGAAGGTTAATGGAAAACAAACTGGAAGTTTTAAACGAAAACTAACGATACATTTGAACAAGTGTTTAACTATTATTTCCTTCCCATTATTCCCTGGCATCTTATTATATTAAGCAATTATGTTTGGATAGTTTGAGTCGTAACACTTTTGTGCGGTTGAGCATCTCAAAACCTTGCCACGAATCAATCAATTTAAAGATTTTCTCGAATTTCTAGGTAGTATAATCAAAAACATGTGCAGCTTCAAATGATGTATTAAGCAAAGGCCTCGAAGGTCATGAAGTTGAATGAATCTGTATGGTAAACAAATGCTTGCACCTGATAGGCGAATACTCATTCAGTCACGAAGCATAAAAATTTAGATTTATTTGACAAAAAGAAAAGAGGCTAACTGACGCAATTTATCTTAAGTATATGTTAGTACATGAGAATTTTACAGTTCATAAACCAGAATATTATATCGGATCAGATGGTTGTGCCAGGTAGTTCGAATAGAATCCATTGACATTTGTCGAAAAGTTTCATTATCAACCAAAGTTCAACTTAGATCATGTGGTCATGTGGATACGCATCCCTATTAGGAGAAGAATTTTTCAATCCTGTCGGGCACCGCCAGCCTAATACAAAAATGGTTTACAAGAACGACGTGTAATCAAAAATTCAATTTTTCAAGAATGCTAATAATAGATGGGCAAATGACAAATAGACAAATATCATAAAGTTCAATCATAAACGGTTTATAACGTTGCAAATGTGTAATACTTGAAACACATCAATCAATATCATACGAACACAACGACAACTTAGTCCTGAGAATAATATTTCTTGAAAATTGACATTTATCCTTATGGATATCTGAGAGAGAGTTTTCGGTGAAATTTGTTAGAACTTAAGTTTGTCTGAGATAACCGTAATTAATCATGCACGTTTTGGAGTAATTATGGCGTTTAAAATCATTTATAGTGGGAATCTGTTTAAACAAATTGCATTCCATCAGTATTTCAGCTTTTCGAGAATCGTTCCTGATTTGCATCCCTCAACTAATTAATTCAAAGGTGTTGCGATCCTTTTCATCGAATTCAATCAACGCGAAACTGGTGCAGATTTTCCATTGAAGCCTCTTACAAATATGTTAGCCATGTGTAGGGAATATCATATAATTCATAACCTTGAATGAGCTGACAGAAATAGTTGCATATATAACGTCATTGACGGATAATCTTATATAATTTCATACTTATAAACAACATAGCGTTTCATGATGTTATACTTATCGCTATATGTTTATCGGGAAAATATTGTACTTACAAGCTCCTTTAACGGCTGTAAATTGATGAAAATAATCGGAACTGAATATGATTCGTATTACCGGTATATTCATATTTCATTTAGATTTAATTTTCAATATTATGTCATTCTATCATTTTAACTTTTGAAATCGGCGTTTAATATGCTAAGGAAATAATATTGCAATAAGAAATCAAATAAGTTTGCCAATAATTTGAATGTTGCGCAATTGAGGATATTGCCCAATATGTAAATTCAGGCGAAGCCATTGATTCCCTATTCACCATAAGGCTAGCCACTCGGGTGAATGTTAACTTTTACAGCCTCTCATCAATATGTTTCCAAATCTAATCGAGAATGAAGAAAATACGGAGCAAACACACCCAAATCAAACCACAAGTTATGTTATCACAACAAGTATTTCGCTCGAAAAAATATATCAAAAATCTAAATCTAAATTATAAATCAACGTATGTATGTATTTTTGCAATAACGGCATCGTGTACACTCGCAGAAGTTAATTGATTTCGTTCAGATTTCCGAATAGGAAATTAATTTCCACCTACCTTTCATTCCTGTTATAAATATATGCAATGAAAATGATTAGATATAACTAGAAGATTTTTTAATCAATTATTTGGAAGATAAATATGCATAATTTAAATTCACCGAAGACTTTTACTTGAACATACGTTACGTATGTCTCCAGGCAATGCTATACTTGTATAATCCAATGAAATGTGTGCCCAACGTGTTTTTCATATAATATTAGTGATTATCTTTATGGAAACAAACGACAAATTATATGTTTAGCTACCATTTAGGGTCAATTGAGAAGTTCATCTCGCTTTCCTTAGATATCCTGTTGATGTATCGGAAATAAAAAATCTGAGATAAGCTGGATTTATGAAGATGCTTTCCACGAAAGGATCTTGCGCATTTAAGCAATTCTTGTGTGATGTTTTCGAGCAAACTAGGTAAGATATTTGCATGAAAATAGGCAAAATCTCAGTCGGTTCGCAATATTCCGTATATTGCTCATATTACAAGAAAAAGTAACAAGTTTGTCTTTATGTTCACTGTAATATTGTGAAACGAAATCCTCATTAACTGGCTTTCGAGATAACAGAATATTTTTCTGCATGGATTGTGAATAAATTGATCAATACAAATGGAATTCGAAGTAGCGTTCTTTCGAAAACATACAAGAGCTTTTATTTTTTAAACTCAAATATCAAACATTAGGATAAAAGTTTCAAAGTTGAGAATTGTGCAAATTGTTGGAATATTACTCACCTTTTCTCCCTGAGAATTTTGAAAAAATAAAAGCAATTTAGTTAAACCTTTTTCGAGGAAATGAATGCTATTCGATTCGAAGGATATGTCTATGATTTTAAAGGTGTTTAACCACATATTAAAAACCTCCATTTTTGATTAATATGAAAATTACCTAAAAGTAGTATTTTCATGATCGTTATTTATAAAAATTCAGAATTAACTTCTGCAAGATAATTGAAAATATTTGACACCGATCGGGTATTCATAATCATAAAAGTAAGATTGCAATGAAACAGATTTTTCTACTGAAATTATCCAACATTGGTAGACAAGAGCAAATTGTTAACAGTTCTTCCAGTGTCGCCATCCCATTACCAAAAATCTGCACTAACCGATGCATTGTAAACATTATCTTCACAAACACTTTCTATGAAACATTACATATAACATTTTCTCTGAATTTGATAGTTTGTTTACAAAAGCTTATCCATGTTATTTAACCAATTGTTTTATTTTCGAACCTGAATAAGTACAATAGGATAAAAATTCGAATCAAAATATTTGCATGAAGGTTAATGGAAAACAAACTGGAAGTTTTAAACGAAAACTAACGATACATTTGAACAAGTGTTTAACTATTATTTCCTTCCCATTATTCCCTGGCATCTTATTATATTAAGCAATTATGTTTGGATAGTTTGAGTCGTAACACTTTTGTGCGGTTGAGCATCTCAAAACCTTGCCACGAATCAATCAATTTAAAGATTTTCTCGAATTTCTAGGTAGTATCATCAAAAACATGTGCAGCTTCAAATGATGTATTAAGCAAAGGCCTCGAAGGTCATGAAGTTGAATGAATCTGTATGGTAAACAAATGCTTGCACCTGATAGGCGAATACTCATTCAGTCACGAAGCATAAAAATTTAGATTTATTTGACAAAAAGAAAAGAGGCTAACTGACGCAATTTATCTTAAGTATATGTTAGTACATGAGAATTTTACAGTTCATAAACCAGAATATTATATCGGATCAGATGGTTGTGCCAGGTAGTTCGAATAGAAACCATTGACATTTGTCGAAAATTTTCATTATCAACCAAAGTTCAACTTAGATCATGTGGTCATGTGGATACCAATGTTACACAGCTCATTGAACATAAAATAATGTACACTAATTTTTATTCGCTTGCTTCTCGAAAATAAATACAACGGAAACGCGATACGTTAAACGATAAACGAGATGCATGATTTGATGTTTAACTTCTTTGAAAAAACCAAATTTATGAAATTTCTTTGTATCATGTCTTTTATGTTGCTGATGAAATATCAAAACTCATTATGTCGAAATGCTTCGTAACTTACCAAGATTATCTGAATATACCAAATATTTACAAAATCAGTTGAGCTTTTTAGGGTTTTATGAATAGAGAAGTATTAAATTACTACTTATCCACATGTTCAAAAATCACTGAAACTAATGTCACTATTTGCACCTGATGTCGGCCAAACGGCCAGAAACCGGTAGTGCCGTGTCAGTGGGGAACATATGAGCAGCTTGAGTGCTTGACCAGGTATCACTAAGTGATTCTGAGTTCGTACAACGTAGTTTGTTGTAGGAAACCAATGTAATAATTGCATTCAAGTGTAACCCATTTTACCACTTATCCACATTGTCAAGGCTCAGGGAAACAAAAATTTGTGGCTCCACTTCATGGCAGCAAACCTCCAGAAATTAGTAGTGGAGTGTGTGTGAGCAACACGATGGTTCGTACATCCATGAGGGCATGAAACGCTTTATGAGGAATCACGAGGTGATTCTGTTTTTGAACATCGTATTTCGTTGTATGAACTCCAAACGCGAAATTGGCATAGCATCATTAATTTGTTTACACTTAATCAACAGTCCTAATGATAAATTAAACTATCCGGAAAGCCACAACCTGATGACGGCAAACAGCTAAAAACAGCAATTTGTGTTTGAGTGTTGTGAATGTGAGCAACAGATTGCTTTGTTCATACACGAGTGCCTTGTGTGTTTAACTGATAATAATTAAGTGATTCACTGTTTCACAATGTTGTTAGTTGTACGAAACATATGTAACATTGGTATTCATGAGTATTTTAATTACAAGTAATCCGCACTTGCAACGCACACTGAAGCTAATCGAACTGTCACCAACTGATGACGGCAAACAGCGAGAAACAGCAAGTTCGAAGAGGTGTGGTGAATGTGTGCAACAAATTGCTTTGGTTTTCCATGAGTGCCTTGATTTCTGGATCGGAAATCACAATGTATAACTGTGTTTGATCAAAGTGGTTTGTTGTACGAAGACTATTTAACAGTGGCATTCAAGTATGAATGTTTTAATCATTTATCCACTGTTCCAATTATCTCTGAAACTAATCGTATTGCCACCGACTGATGACGTCACACAACCAAATACAGCTTATGTGAGTAAGTGTAGTGAATGTGAGCAACACATTGCTACGGTTTTCCATGATCGCCTAGTGTGAATTTTTTGGTTGTGGATCGTTTGTTCCTTAACTGGCACGATACATGTTTAATCATTAAATGTATTTATAGCTTTAAACATGAGCCTCACAATTTGATAACCGATGTTTAGATCTCCTCGTTAATATTTTAACTTCAAATTCTAATTTCATTCGCATGTCTTTGTTGGCAGAGGTAACCTGACAGTATTTTGCCCTATGCACAGAATTTAGTGTGCAACATTTTGGCTGGATTATGCTTGTGCAATTTTATACATTTCACTTTATCTCAGATTTTTAAGAAAATTAATTTAATTACTGAAAATTCGAGTACACGAATAAAGCAATTTTCTACTTCTTCTGAATAAGATGATGTTGCCAGCCTAATATAAAAATGGCTTACGAGTACGACATGTAATCGAAAATTCAATTTTTCAAGAATGCTAATAATTAATGGGCATGTTTCTGGCAATCATAGACAAATGACACAAAGTTCAATCACTAACGGATTATAACGTTGCAAATGTGTAATACGAGAAACACATCATTCAATATCATACGAGCACAACGACAACTTAGCCCTGAGAATAATATTTCTTGAAAATTGACATTATTCCTTATGGATATCTGAGAGAGAGTTTTCGGTGAAATTTGTTAGAACTTAACTTTGTCTGGGATTACCGTAATTTATCATGCACGTTTTGTAGTAATTATGGCGTTTAAATTCATTTATAGTGAAAATCTGTTTGAACGAATTGCATTTCATCAGTATTTCAGCTTTTCGAGATTGTTTCCTGAATTGCATCCCTCAACTCATCAATTTAAAGGTGTTGCAATCCTTTTCATAGAAATCAATCAACGCGAAACTGGTGCAGATTTTTCATTGAAGCCTCTTACAAATATGTTAGCCATGTGTAGGGAATATCATATAATTCATAACCTTGAATGAGCTGGCTGAAATAGTTGCATATATAACGTCATTGACGGATAATTTTATATAATTTCATACTTATAAACAACATAGCGTTTTATGATGTTATACTTGTTGCTATATGTTTATCGGGAAAATATTTTACTTACAAGCTCCTTTAACGGCTGTAAATTGATGAAAATAATCGGAACTGAATATGATTCGTATTACCGGTATATTCATATTTCATTTAGATTTAATTTTCAATATTATGTCATTCTATCATTTTAACTTTTGAAATCGGCGTTTAATAGGCTAAGGAAATAATATTGCAATAGGAAATCAAATAAGTTTGCCAATAATTTGAATGTTGCGCAATTGAGAATATTGCCCAATATGTAAATTTAAACGAAGCTATTGATTCTCTATTCACCATAAGGCTAGCCACTCGGGTGAATGTTAACTTTTACAGCCTCTCATCAATATGTTTCCAAATCTAATTGAGAATGAAGAAAATACGGAGCAAACACACCCAAATCAAACCACAAGTTATGCCATCACAGCAAGTATTTCTCTCGAAAAAATATATCAAAAATCTAAATCTAAATTATAAATCAACGTATGTATGTATTTTTGCAATAACGGCATCGTGTACACTCGCAGAAGTTAATTGATTTCGTTCAGATTTCCGAATAGGAAATTAATTTCCACCTACCTTTCTTTCCTGTTATAAATATATGCAATGAAAATGATTAGATATAACTAGAAGATTTTTTAATCAATTATTTGGAAGATAAATATGCATAATTTAAATTCACCGAAGACTTTTACTTGAACATACGTTACGTATGTCTCCAGGCAATGCTATACTTGTATAATCCAATGAAATGTGTGCCCAACGTGTTTTTCATATAATATTAGTGATTATCTTTATGGAAACAAACGACAAATTATATGTTTAGCTACCATTTAGGGTCAATTGAGAAGTTCATCTCGCTTTCCTTAGATATCCTGTTGATGTATCGGAAATAAAAAATCTGAGATAAGCTGGATTTATGAAGATGCTTTCCACGAAAGGATCTTGCGCATTTAAGCAATTCTTGTGTGATGTTTTCGAGCAAACTAGGTAAGATATTTGCATGAAAATAGGCAAAATCTCAGTCGGTTCGCAATATTCCGTATATTGCTCATATCACAAGAAAAAGTAACAAGTTTGTCTTTATGTTCACTGTAATATTGTGAAACGAATTCCTCATTAACTATCATTCGAGATAACAGATTATTTTTTATAAATATATTGTCTTGTATAATATGTATAATTATGGAGCGATAACAACAGGCCCATTATACAAATTCCTATGTAACAGGCGATGTGAGGAAAACCTTGCATTTATCATATGGTAGAGTCTTTATCAAATTATATTTACGCCCTATTAATAAAACGAGAACATATGTCAGAGCTTCTAATGTAACAGATTCGTCCAAAATTACAGAACACGATCTCTATACAGTGATGGATGTTACGATAAATAACATATGTAAACTGATTGGTTATTTTCTAGTGTTAAACAGATGGGATGAGCTGCTAAAAATATAGAAGTATCGATTCATATTTGTCCATTTATTTGGTTCTTTCGTACAGATTTGTGAAATCAAAATCTGCTTAAAATGTAGAATGATGCACAACGCTGATTTAAGTAAATCGAAATTAGAAATGCTAAGCATTGTCAGATAACTTGCCTTGATTAGACCAAAGTTAAGTACTTTTTCTTAATCAGGATTTCAGTTATTTTTCTATAATGGCTAGGTTCACATTCCTATACGGCGTTATTGATTTTCCATTATTCCGTAGGTAACTGAACAACCCATCTGCATCTTATTGACCGACTAAGCGTATTATTCAAAAACACTCAACGTGCCAGTCATAGTAGCTGCCTGCAAAACCGGAGATATTACATCAATCTACAGAACTTGGACCTAGAAATGTTTAGTAGACATCAACTAAAATATCGCATAATTTGACAATTATCTAAAGCGTTGATTTGGAGGAATATAATTTATTATTCCCAAAATTTGTGAATTTGTTTAATATAGTTTATTTGTTTTTTTTCAAGTGGAATAATATATTTTTAGCTCTGGCAGTTGATGTATATACTTAGATATTAGCCGCGCTTGTATAAAAGATTGCAGAGGCTTCGCTAGAATCTTTTTATCATATTATTAGCATAAATTCACGGGAATTAACGAAGCTTTATATTTACCACAGCAATGGAAAGTTCGCCAGCGTTCATACGTGAATCTCGACGATGGTATCAGAATAGGCACACACGCAGTGAAACGCGACACAAATTAAGTAACTTTAAAGAAACTTTTTTCTTCGAAATACGTTATTGATGTTATGCCATTTATTTTGTTGACCAATGTTACACAGCTCATTGAACATAAAATAATGTACATTAATTTTTATTTGCCTGCTTCTCGAAAATAAATACAACGGAAACGCGATACGTTAAACGATAAACGAGATGCATGATTTGATGTTTAACTTCTTTGAAAAAACCAAATTTATGAAATTTCTTTGTATCATGTCTTTTATGTTGCTGATGAAATATCAAAACTCATTATGTCGAAATGCTTCGTAACTTACCAAGATTATCTGAATATACCAAATATTTACAAAATCAGTTGAGCTTTTTAGGGTTTTATGAATAGAGAAGTATTAAATTACTACTTATCCACATGTTCAAAAATCACTGAAACTAATGTCACTATTTGCACCTGATGTCGGCCAAACGGCCAGAAACCGGTAGTGCCGTGTCAGTGGGGAACATATGAGCAGCTTGAGTGCTTGACCAGGTATCACTAAGTGATTCTGAGTTCGTACAACGTAGTTTGTTGTACGAAACCAATGTAATAATTGCATTCAAGTGTAACCCATTTTACCACTTATCCACATTGTCAAGGCTCAGGGAAACAAAAATTTGTGGCTCCACTTCATGGCAGCAAACCTCCAGAAATTAGTAGTGGAGTGTGTGTGAGCAACACGATGGTTCGTACATCCATGAGGGCATGAAACGCTTTATGAGGAATCACGAGGTGATTCTGTTTTTGAACATCGTATTTCGTTGTATGAACTCCAAACGCGAAATTGGCATAGCATCATTAATTTGTTTACACTTAATCAACAGTCCTAATGATAAATTAAACTATCCGGAAAGCCACAACCTGATGACGGCAAACAGCTAAAAACAGCAATTTGTGTTTGAGTGTTGTGAATGTGAGCAACACATTGCTTTGTTCATACACGAGTGCCTTGTGTGTTTAACTGATAATAATTAAGTGATTCACTGTTTCACAATGTTGTTAGTTGTACGAAACATATGTAACATTGGTATTCATGAGTATTTTAATTACAAGTAATCCGCACTTGCAACGCACACTGAAGCTAATCGAACTGTCACCAACTGATGACGGCAAACAGCGAGAAACAGCAAGTTCGAAGAGGTGTGGTGAATGTGTGCAACAAATTGCTTTGGTTTTCCATGAGTGCCTTGATTTCTGGATCGGAAATCACAATGTATAACTGTGTTTGATCAAAGTGGTTTGTTGTACGAAAACTATTTAACAGTGGCATTCAAGTATGAATGTTTTAATCATTTATCCACTGTTCCAATTATCTCTGAAACTAATCGTATTGCCACCGACTGATGACGTCACACAACCAAATACAGCTTATGTGAGTAAGTGTAGTGAATGTGAGCAACACATTGCTACGGTTTTCCATGATCGCCTAGTGTGAATTTTTTTGGTTGTGGATCGTTTGTTCCTTAACTGGCACGATACATGTTTAATCATTAAATGTATTTATAGCTTTAAACATGAGCCTCACAATTTGATAACCGATGTTTAGATCTCCTCGTTAATATTTTAACTTCAAATTCTAATTTCATTCGCATGTCTTTGTTGGCAGAGGTAACCTGACAGTATTTTGCCCTATGCACAGAATTTAGTGTGCAACATTTTGGCTGGATTATGCTTGTGCAATTTTATACATTTCACTTTATCTCAGATTTTTAAGAAAATTAATTTAATTACTGAAAATTCGAGTACACGAATAAAGCAATTTTCTACTTCTTCTGAATAAGATGATGTTGCCAGCCTAATATAAAAATGGCTTACGAGTACGACATGTAATCGAAAATTCAATTTTTCAAGAATGCTAATAATTAATGGGCATGTTTCTGGCAATCATAGACAAATGACACAAAGTTCAATCACTAACGGATTATAACTTTGCAAATGTGTAATACGTGAAACACATCATTCAATATCATACGAACACAACGACAACTTAGTCCTGAGAATAATATTTCTTGAAAATTGACATTATTCCTTATGGATATCTGAGAGAGAGTTTTCGGTGAAATTTGTTAGAACTTAACTTTGTCTGGGATTACCGTAATTTATCATGCACGTTTTGTAGTAATTATGGCGTTTAAATTCATTTATAGTGAAAATCTGTTTGAACGAATTGCATTTCATCAGTATTTCAGCTTTTCGAGATTGTTTCCTGAATTGCATCCCTCAACTCATCAATTTAAAGGTGTTGCAATCCTTTTCATAGAAATCAATCAACGCGAAACTGGTGCAGATTTTTCATTGAAGCCTCTTACAAATATGTTAGCCATGTGTAGGGAATATCATATAATTCATAACCTTGAATGAGCTGGCAGAAATAGTTGCATATATAACGTCATTGACGGATAATTTTATATAATTTCATACTTATAAACAACATAGCGTTTTATGATGTTATACTTGTCGCTATATGTTTATCGGGAAAATATTGTACTTACAAGCTCCTTTAACGGCTGTAAATTGATGAAAATAATCGGAACTGAATATGATTCGTATTACCGGTATATTCATATTTCATTTAGATTTAATTTTCAATATTATGTCATTCTATCATTTTAACTTTTGAAATCGGCGTTTAATAGGCTAAGGAAATAATATTGCAATAGGAAATCAAATAAGTTTGCCAATAATTTGAATGTTGCGCAATTGAGAATATTGCCCAATATGTAAATTTAAACGAAGCTATTGATTCTCTATTCACCATAAGGCTAGCCACTCGGGTGAATGTTAACTTTTACAGCCTCTCATCAATATGTTTCCAAATCTAATCGAGAATGAAGAAAATACGGAGCAAACACACCCAAATCAAACCACAAGTTATGCTATCACAGCAAGTATTTCTCTCGAAAAAAATATATCAAAAATCTAAATCTAAATTATAAATCAACGTATGTATGTATTTTTGCAATAACGGCATCGTGTACACTCGCAGAAGTTAATTGATTTCGTTCAGATTTCCGAATAGGAAATTAATTTCCACCTACCTTTCTTTCCTGTTATAAATATATGCAATGAAAATGATTAGATATAACTAGAAGATTTTTTAATCAATTATTTGGAAGATAAATATGCATAATTTAAATTCACCGAAGACTTTTACTTGAACATACGTTACGTATGTCTCCAGGCAATGCTATACTTGTATAATCCAATGAAATGTGTGCCCAACGTGTTTTTCATATAATATTAGTGATTATCTTTATGGAAACAAACGACAAATTATATGTTTAGCTACCATTTAGGGTCAATTGAGAAGTTCATCTCGCTTTCCTTAGATATCCTGTTGATGTATCGGAAATAAAAAATCTGAGATAAGCTGGATTTATGAAGATGCTTTCCACGAAAGGATCTTGCGCATTTAAGCAATTCTTGTGTGATGTTTTCGAGCAAACTAGGTAAGATATTTGCATGAAAATAGGCAAAATCTCAGTCGGTTCGCAATATTCCGTATATTGCTCATATCACAAGAAAAAGTAACAAGTTTGTCTTTATGTTCACTGTAATATTGTGAAACGAATTCCTCATTAACTATCATTCGAGATAACAGATTATTTTTTATAAATATATTGTCTTGTATAATATGTATAATTATGGAGCGATAACAACAGGCCCATTATACAAATTCCTATGTAACAGGCGATGTGAGGAAAACCTTGCATTTATCATATGGTAGAGTCTTTATCAAATTATATTTACGCCCTATTAATAAAACGAGAACATATGTCAGAGCTTCTAATGTAACAGATTCGTCCAAAATTACAGAACACGATCTCTATACAGTGATGGATGTTACGATAAATAACATATGTAAACTGATTGGTTATTTTCTAGTGTTGAACAGATGGGATGAGCTGCTAAAAATATAGAAGTATCGATTCATATTTGTCCATTTATTTGGTTCTTTCGTACAGATTTGTGAAATCAAAATCTGCTTAAAATGTAGAATGATGCACAACGCTGATTTAAGTAAATCGAAATTAGAAATGCTAAGCATTGTCAGATAACTTGCCTTGATTAGACCAAAGTTAAGTACTTTTTCTTAATCAGGATTTCAGTTATTTTTCTATAATGGCTAGGTTCACATTCCTATACGGCGTTATTGATTTTCCATTATTCCGTAGGTAACTGAACAACCCATCTGCATCTTATTGACCGACTAAGCGTATTATTCAAAAACACTCAACGTGCCAGTCATAGTAGCTGCCTGCAAAACCGGAGATATTACATCAATCTACAGAACTTGGACCTAGAAATGTTTAGTAGACATCAACTAAAATATCGCATAATTTGACAATTATCTAAAGCGTTGATTTGGAGGAATATAATTTATTATTCCCAAAATTTGTGAATTTGTTTAATATAGTTTATTTGTTTTTTTTCAAGTGGAATAATATATTTTTAGCTCTGGCAGTTGATGTATATACTTAGATATTAGCCGCGCTTGTATAAAAGATTGCAGAGGCTTCGCTAGAATCTTTTTATCATATTATTAGCATAAATTCACGGGAATTAACGAAGCTTTATATTTACCACAGCAATGGAAAGTTCGCCAGCGTTCATACGTGAATCTCGACGATGGTATCAGAATAGGCACACACGCAGTGAAACGCGACACAAATTAAGTAACTTTAAAGAAACTTTTTTCTTCGAAATACGTTATTGATGTTATGCCATTTATTTTGTTGACCAATGTTACGCAGCTCATTGAACATAAAATAATGTACACTAATTTTTATTTGCTTGCTTCTCGAAAATAAATACAACGGAAACGCGATACGTTAAACGATAAACGAGATGCATGATTTGATGTTTAACTTCTTTGAAAAAACCAAATTTATGAAATTTCTTTGTATCATGTCTTTTATGTTGCTGATGAAATATCAAAACTCATTATGTCGAAATGCTTCGTAACTTACCAAGATTATCTGAATATACCAAATATTTACAAAATCAGTTGAGCTTTTTAGGGTTTTATGAATAGAGAAGTATTAAATTACTACTTATCCACATGTTCAAAAATCACTGAAACTAATGCCACTATTTGCACCTGATGTCGGCCAAACGGCCAGAAACCGGTAGTGCCGTGTCAGTGGGGAACATATGAGCAGCTTGAGTGCTTGACCAGGTATCACTAAGTGATTCTGAGTTCGTACAACGTAGTTTGTTGTACGAAACCAATGTAATAATTGCATTCAAGTGTAACCCATTTTACCACTTATCCACATTGTCAAGGCTCAGGGAAACAAAAATTTGTGGCTCCACTTCATGGCAGCAAACCTCCAGAAATTAGTAGTGGAGTGTGTGTGAGCAACACGATGGTTCGTACATCCATGAGGGCATGAAACGCTTTATGAGGAATCACGAGGTGATTCTGTTTTTGAACATCGTATTTCGTTGTATGAACTCCAAACGCGAAATTGGCATAGCATCATTAATTTGTTTACACTTAATCAACAGTCCTAATGATAAATTAAACTATCCGGAAAGCCACAACCTGATGACGGCAAACAGCTAAAAACAGCAATTTGTGTTTGAGTGTTGTGAATGTGAGCAACACATTGCTTTGTTCATACACGAGTGCCTTGTGTGTTTAACTGATAATAATTAAGTGATTCACTGTTTCACAATGTTGTTAGTTGTACGAAACATATGTAACATTGGTATTCATGAGTATTTTAATTACAAGTAATCCGCACTTGCAACGCACACTGAAGCTAATCGAACTGTCACCAACTGATGACGGCAAACAGCGAGAAACAGCAAGTTCGAAGAGGTGTGGTGAATGTGTGCAACAAATTGCTTTGGTTTTCCATGAGTGCCTTGATTTCTGGATCGGAAATCACAATGTATAACTGTGTTTGATCAAAGTGGTTTGTTGTACGAAAACTATTTAACAGTGGCATTCAAGTATGAATGTTTTAATCATTTATCCACTGTTCCAATTATCTCTGAAACTAATCGTATTGCCACCGACTGATGACGTCACACAACCAAATACAGCTTATGTGAGTAAGTGTAGTGAATGTGAGCAACACATTGCTACGGTTTTCCATGATCGCCTAGTGTGAATTTTTTGGTTGTGGATCGTTTGTTCCTTACCTGGCACGATACATGTTTAATCATTAAATGTATTTATAGCTTTAAACATGAGCCTCACAATTTGATAACCGATGTTTAGATCTCCTCGTTAATATTTTAACTTCAAATTCTAATTTCATTCGCATGTCTTTGTTGGCAGAGGTAACCTGACAGTATTTTGCCCTATGCACAGAATTTAGTGTGCAACATTTTGGCTGGATTATGCTTGTGCAATTTTATACATTTCACTTTATCTCAGATTTTTAAGAAAATTAATTTAATTACTGAAAATTCGAGTACACGAATAAAGCAATTTTCTACTTCTTCTGAATAAGATGATGTTGCCAGCCTAATATAAAAATGGCTTACGAGTACGACATGTAATCAAAAATTCAATTTTTCAAGAATGCTAATAATTAATGGGCATGTTTCTGGCAATCATAGACAAATGACACAAAGTTCAATCACTAACGGATTATAACTTTGCAAATGTGTAATACGTGAAACACATCATTCAATATCATACGAACACAACGACAACTTAGTCGTGAGAATAATATTTCTTGAAAATTGACATTATTCCTTATGGATATCTGAGAGAGAGTTTTCGGTGAAATTTGTTAGAACTTAACTTTGTCTGAGATAACCGTAATTAATCATGCACGTTTTGTAGTAATTATGACGTTTAAAATCATTTATAGTGGAAATCTGTTTGAACAAATTGCATTCCATCAGTATTTCAGCTTTTCGAGATTGTTTCCTGAATTGCATCCCTTAAATCATCAATTTAAAGGTGTTGCAATCCTTTTCATAGAAATCAATCAACGCGAAACTGGTGCAGATTTTTCTTTGAAGCCTCTTACAAATATGTTAGCCATGTGTAGGGAATATCATATAATTCATAACCTTGAATGAGCTGGCTGAAACAGTTGCATATATAACGTCATTGACAGATAATTTTATATAATTTCATACTTATAAACAACATAGCGTTTCATGATGTTATACTTATCGCTATATGTTTATCGGGAAAATATTGTACTTACAAACTCCTTTAACGGCTGTAAATTGATGAAAATAATCGGGACTGAATATGATTCGTATAAATGTAATATTCGCATATCATTTAGATTTAATTTTCAATATTATATCAGTTGATTATCATTTTAACTGTTGAATTCGGCTTTTATGAGGTAAACTAAATAATATAGCAACAGGAATTCAAATACGTTCGCCAATAATTTGAATGTTGCTCAATTGTGGATGTTGCCAAATATGTAGATTTATGTGCTGCCAATGATTCATTATTCAATGTTGAGGTATCCTGTACAGTGAATGTTAACGTTTTCAGTGTCTCCTAGATGTTTTCAAATCTAATTTAGAATAAAGAAAATAAGGAGCAAACACACCTAAATCAAACCACAGGTTATACTATCAAAGCAAGTATATTTCTCGAAAAAATTATCAAAACTCTGAATCTGAATTAAAAATCAACGTATGTTTGTAATTTTTTAATAACGGTATCGTGTACATTCGCAGAAGTTAATTGATTTTGTTGAAATATCTGCATAGCAAATAAATTTTCACTTACCGCCCTTTCCTGTTATAATTATATGCAATGAGAATAAATATATATTACTAGAAGAGTTTTTCAATTATTTATTTGCTAGATAAATAAGCATAAGTTAAATTAAGCAAAGTCTTTAACTTGCACTTATGTTACATATGTGTTCTGGCAATGCTAATCATGTATAATCCTAAGAAATGTGTGTCCAGCTTCTTTTTCGTATATAACCTTATTCATTATCTTTTTGAAAACGACCGAACAATTATATGTTTAGCTACCATTTAGAGCCAATTGAAAAGTTCAACTTGCTTTCCTTTGATATCCTGTTGATTTAACTGAGATAAATAAAATTCTAGATGAGCTCGATTTATGGAGATACTCGCCATGTAAGTATTCTACGTATTTTCAGAAATTCTTGCGTAATGTTTTCAAGCAAACTAGATAGCATGTTTGCATGACAATAGGCAAACTCTTAGTCTGTTCGCAATATTCCTTATATTGTTCATATTACAAGAAAAAGGAACAAGATTGTCTTTATGTTCACTGTAATATTGTGAAACGAAATCCTCATTAACTATCTTTCTAGATAACAGATTATTTTTTTATTATAAATTTATGGTCTTGTATTAAATGTATAATTAAGGAGCACAATCAAGAGGCCGATTATACAACTTCCTATGTTACAGGCGATGTGCGGAAAATTTTGCATTCATCATATGGTAGAGTCTTTATCAAATTATATTTACGCCATTTTAGTAAAACCAGAACATATGTCATAGCTTCTAATGTAACAGATTCGTCGAAAATTACAGAACACAATCTCTATACAGTGATCGCTGTTACGATATATATCATATGTAAACTGATTGGTTATTTTCTAGTGTTGGATAGATGGGATGAGCTGCTAAACATATAGATGAATCAATTCATATTTGTCCATTTATTTGATTCATTCGTATAGATTTGTGAAATCAAAATCTGCTTTAAATGTAGAATAATGTAGAACGCTGACTTGATAAAATTTAGGTAATTGGAAAATGATAAGCTTTGTCAGATAACTTTCCTCGATTAGACCAAATTGAGTCCTTTTTCTTTATCAGGATTTCAGTTATTTTTCTATAATGGCTAGGTTCACATTCCTATACGGCGTTATTGATTTTCAATTATTCCGTAGGTAACTGAACAACCCATCTGCATCTTATTGACCGACTAAGCGGATTATTCAAAAACACTCAACGTGCCAGTCATAGTAGCTGCCTGCAAAACCGGAGATATTACATCAATCTATAGAATTAGCACCCACTAATCTTTAGTAGAAATCAATTAAATTATTGCATAATTTGACAATTATCTGAAGCGCTGATGTGGTGGAATGTAATTTATTATTCCCAAAATTTGTGAATTTGATTAATTTAGTTTATTTCTTTTTTTCAAGTGGAATAATATATTTGTAGCTCAGGCATTTGATGTATATAATTAGATATTAGTCGAGCTTGTATAAAAGATTGCAGAGGCTTCGTTAAATAATTCCTCATATCATCAGCATATATTCACGGGAAGTAACCAGGATTTAAATTTACCACAGCAATTGAACGTTTGCCAGCGTTCATACCTGAATTTCGACGATGGTATCAGAATAGGCACACACGCATTGGAACGCCGCACAAAGTAAGTAACTTTGAAGAAACGTTTTCTTCGAAACACGTTATTGAGGTTATACCATTTATTTTATTGATGAATGTAACACAGCCGCTTATACAATCTCGGTGAACATACAATAATGCACACTAATTGATATTTGCTAGCTTCTCGAAAATAAATACAACGGAAACGCGATCCGTTAAACGATAAACGAGATGCATGATTTGATGTTTAACTTCTTTGAAAAAATCAAATTTATGAAATTTTTTGTATCATGTCTTTTATGTTGCTGATGAAATATCAAAACTCATTTTGTCGAAATGGATTGGAACTTACCAAGATCATCTGAATGTACCAAATATTTACAAAATGAGTTGAGCTTTTTAGGGTTTTATGAATAGAGAAGTATTAATTTACCACTTATCCGCATGTTCAAGTATCACTGAAACTAATCTCATTATTTGCACCTGATGTCGTCCAAACGGCCAGGAACCGGTAGTGTCGTGTCAGTGGGGAAGATATGAGCAGCTTGAGTGCTTGACCAGGAATCACTAAGTGATTCTTATTTCGTACAATGTAGTTTGTTGTACAAAACCAATGTAATATTTAAGTGTAACTCATTTTACTACTTATCCACAGTTTTAAGGCTCAGGGAAACAAAAATTTGTGGCTCCACTTCATGGCGGCAAACATCCAGAAACTGATTGTGTGTTTGAGCAACACGATGGTTCGTACATCCGTGAGGGCATAGAACGCTTTATGAGGAATCACGAGGTGATTCTTTTTTTGAACATCGTATTTCGTTGTATGAACTCCAAATGCAAAATTGTCATAGTATCATTAATTTGTTTACACTTAATCAACAGTCCTAATGATAAATTTAACTATTCGGAAAGCCACAATCTGATGACGGCAAACAGCTAAAAACAGCAATTTCTGTTTGAGTGTTGTGAATGTGAGCAACACATTGCTTTGTTCATACACGAGTGCCTTGTGTGATTAACTAGGAATAATTAAGTGATTCACTCTTTAACAATGTTGTTAGTTGTACGAAACATATGTAACATTGGTATTCATGAGTATTTTAATTACAAGTAATCCGCACTTGCAACGCACACTGAAGCTAATCGAACTGTCACCAACTGATGACGGCAAACAGCGAGAAACTGCTAGTTAGAAGAGTTGTGGTGAATGTGTGCAACAAATTGCTTTGGTTTTCCATGAGTGCCTTGATTTCTGGATCGGAAATCACAATGTATAACTGTGTTTGATCAAAGTGGTTTGTTGTACGAAAACTATTTAACAGTGGCATTCAAGTATGAATGTTTTAATCATTTATCCACTGTTCCAATTTTCTCTGAAACTAATCGTATTGCCACCGACTGATGACGTCACACAACGAAATACAGCTTATGTGAGTAAGTGTAGTGAATGTGAGCAACACATTGCTACGGTTTTCCATGATCGCCTAGTGTGAATTTTTTTGGTTGTGGATCGTTTGTTCCTTACCTGGCACGATACATGTTCAATCATTAAATATATTTATAGCTTTAAACATGCGCGTCCCAATTTGATAACCAATGTTTAAATCTCCTCGTTAATATTTTAACTTCAAATTCCAATTTCATTCGCATGTCTTTGTTGGCAGAGGTAACCTGACAGTATTTTGCCCTATGCATAGTATTTAGTGTGCAACATTTTGGCTGGATTACGCTTATGTGATTTTATACATTTCACTTTATCTCAGATTTTTGGAAAAAATAATTTAATAACTGAAAATTTGAGTACACGAATAAAGCAATTTTCTACTTCTTCTGAATAAGATGATGTTGTCAGCCTAATACAAAAATGGCTTACGAGTACAACATGTAATGAAAAATTCAATTTTTCGAGAATGCTAATAATTAATGCGCATGTTTCTGTCAATCATAGCCAAATGACACAAAGTTCAATCATCAACGGATTATAACGTTGCAAATGTGCAATACGTGAAACACATCATTCAATATCATACGAACACAACGACAACTTAGCCCGAGAATAGTATTTCTTGAAAATTGACATTTATCCTTATGGATATATGAGAGAGAGATTTTTCGGTGAAATTTGTTAGAACTTAACTTTGTCTGAGATTACCGTAATTAATCATGCACGTTTTGTAGTAATTATGGCGTTTAAATTCATTTATAGTGAAAATCTGTTTGAACGAATTGTATTCCATCAGTATTTCAGCTTTCGAGATTGTTTCCTGAATTACATCCCTTAACTCATCAATTTAAAGGTGTTGCAATCCTTTTCATAGAAATCAATCAACGCGAAACTGGTGCAGATTTTTCATTGAAGCCTGTTACATATACGTTGGCCATATGCAAAAAATATCATATAATTCATAACATTGAATGAGCTGGCTAAAATACATGCATATATAACGTCATTGACGGATAATTTTATATAATTCCATACTTATAAACAACATAGCGTTTTATGATGTTATACTTGTCGCTATATGTTTATCGGGAAAATATTTTACTTACAAACTCCTTTAACGGCTGTAAATTGATGAAAATAATCGGGACTGAATATGATTCGTATTATCGTAATATGCGCATATCATTTAGATTTAATTTTCAATATTATATCAGTTGATTATCATTTTACGTGTTGAATTTGCTTTTATGAGGTTACCAAAATAATATAGCAACAGGAATTCAAATACGTTCGCCAATAATTTGAATGTTGCTTAATCGTGGATGTTGCAAAAATGTGGAGATTTATGTGCTGCCAATGATTCATTATTCAATGTTGAGGTATCCTGTACAGTGAATGTTAACGTTTTCATTGTCTCTTAAATGTTTCCAAATCTAATTTAGAATAAAGAAAATAAGGAGCAAACACACCTAAATCAAACCACAGGTTATACTATCAAAGCAAGTATATTTCTCGAAAAAACTATCAAAAACCTGAATCTGAATTAAAAATCAACGTATGTTTGTAATTTTTCAATAACGGCATCGTGTACACTCGCAGAAGTTAATTGATTTTGTTGAAATATCTGCATAGCAAATAAATTTTCACTTACCGCCCTTTCCTGTTATAATTATATGCAATGGGAATAATTATATATAACTAGAAGATTTTTTTCAATTATTTATTTGCTAGATTAATAAGCATAAGTTAAATTCAGGAAAGTCTTTTACTTGCACTTATGTTACGTATGTGTCCTGGCCATGCTAAACATGTATAATCCTAAGAAATGTGTGTCCAGCTTCTTTTTCGTATATAACCTTATTCATTATCTTTTTTGGAAACGACCGAACAATTATATGTTTAGCTACCATTTGGGGCCAATTGAGAAGTTCAACTCGCTTTCCTTTGATATCCTGTTGATTTAACTGAGATAAATAAATTCTAGATGAGCTCGATTTATGGAGATACTTGCCATGAGAGGATTCTACGTATTTTCAGAAATTCTTGCGTAATGTTTTCAAGCAAACTAGATAGCATGTTTGCATGACAATAGGCAAACTCTTAGTCTGTTCGCAATATTCCTTATATTGTTCATATTACAAGAAAAAGGAACAAGATTGTCTTTATGTTCACTGTAATATTGTGAAACGGAATCCTCATTAATTATCTTTCGAGATAACGGATTATTTTTTATTATAAATTTATGGTCTTGTATTAAATGTATAATTATGGAGCACAATCAAGAGGGCGATTATACAACTTCCTATGTTACAGGCGATTTGCGGAAAACCTTGCATTTATCATATGGTAGAGTCTTTATCAAATTATATTTACGCCATATTAGTAAAACCAGAACATATGTCATAGCTTCTAATGTAACAGATTCGTCGAAAATTACAGAACACAATCTATATACAGTGATCGCTGTTACGATTTATATCATATGTAAACTCATAGGTTATTTTCTAGTGTTGGATACATGGGATGAGCTGCTAAAAATATAGATGAATCAATTCATATTTGTCTATTTATTTGATTCATTCGTATAGATTTGTGAAATCAAAATCTGCTTCAAATGTAGAATAATGTAGAACGCTGACTTGATAAAATTTAGGTAATTGGAAAATGATAAGCTTTGTCAGATAACTTTCCTCGATTAGACCAAAATTAAGTCCTTTTTCTTTATCAGGATTTCAGTTATTTATCTATAATGGCTGGGTTCACATTCCTATACGGCGGTATTGATTTTCCATTATTCCGCAGGTAAATGAACAGCCCATCTGCATCTTATTGACCGACTAAGCGGATTATTCAAAAACACTCAACGTGCCAGTCATAGTAGCTGCATCTTTACATCAATCTATAGAATTAGCACCCACTAATCTTTAGTAGAAATCAATTAAATTATTGCATAATTTGACAATTATCTGAAGCGCTGATGTGGTGGAATGTAATTTATTATTCCCAAAATTTGCGAATTTGATTAATTTAGTTTATTTCTTTTTTCAAGTGGAATAATATATTTGTAGCTCAGGCATTTGATGTATATAATTAGATATTAGTCGAGCTTGTATAAAGGATTGCAGAGGCTTCGTTAAATAAATTCCTCATATCATCAGCATATATTCACGGGAAGTAACCAGGATTTAAATTTACCACAGCAATGGAACGTTTGCCTGAATCTCGACGATGGTATCAGAATAGGCACACACGCAGTGGAACGCCGCACAAAGTAAGTAACTTTGAAGAAACGTTTTCTTCGAAACACGTTATTGAGGTTATACCATTTATTTCGTTGATGAATGTAACACAACCGCTTATACAATCTAGGTGAACATACAATAATGCACACTAATTGATATTTGCTAGCTTCTCGAAATTAAATACAACGGAAACGCGATCCGTTATACGATAAACGAGATGCATGATTTGATGTTTAACTTCTTTGAAAAAACCAAATTTATGAAATTTTTTGTATCATGTCTTTTATGTTGCTGATGAAATATCAAAACGCATTTTGTCAAAATGGATTGTAACTTACCAAGTTTATCTGAATGTACCAAATATTTACAAAGTGAGTTGAGATTTTTAAAGTTTTATGAATAGAGAAGTATTAATTTACCACTTATCCACATGTTCAAGTATCACTGAAACTAATCTCATTATTTGCACCTGATGTCGTCCAAACGGCCAGGAACCGGTAGTGCCGTGTCAGTAGGGAAGATATGAGCAGCTTGAGTGCTTGACCAGGAATCAATAAGCGATTCTGAGTTCGTACAACTTAGTTTGTTGTACGAAACCAATGTAATATTTGCATTCAAGTGTAACTCATTTTACCACTTATCCATATTGCCAAGGCTCAGGGAAACAAAAATTCGTGGCTTTACTTCATGGCGGCAAACATCCAGAAACTGATTGTGTGTGTGAGCAGCACGATGGTTCGTACATCCGTGAGGGCATAGAACGCTTTATGAGGAATCACGAGGTGATTCTTTTTTTGAACATCGTATTTCGTTGTATGAACTCCAAATGCAAAATTGTCATAGTATCATTAATTTGTTTACACTTAATCAACGGTCCTAATGATAAATTTAACTATTCGGAAAGCCACAATCTGTTGACGGCAAACAGCTAAAAACAGCAATTTCTGTTTGAGTGTTGTGAATGTGAGCAACACATTGCCTTGTTCATACACGAGTGCCTTGTGTGATTAACTAGGAATAATTAAGTGATTCACTGTTTCACAATGTTGTTAGTTGTACGAAACATATGTAACATTGGTATTCATGAGTATTTTAATTACAAGTAATCCGCACTTGCAACGCACACTGAAGCTAATCGAACTGTCACCAACTGATGACGGCAAACAGCGAGAAACAGGTAGTTAGAAGAGTTGTGGTGAATGCGCGCAACATATTTCTTTGGTTTTCCATGAGTTTTTCGATTTCTGGATCGAAAATCACAATGTATAACTGTGTTTGATCAAAGTGGTTTGTTGTACGAACACTATTTAACAGTGGCATTCAAGTATAAGTGTTTTAATAATTTATCCACTGTTTCAATTATCTCTGAAACTAATCGTATTGCCACCGACTGATGACGTCACACAACGAAATACAGCTTATGTGAGTAAGTGTAATGAATGTGAGCAACACATTGCTACGGTTTTCCATGATCGCCTAGTGTGAATTGTTTTGGTTGTGGTTCGTTTGTTCCTTACCTGGCACGATACATGGTTAATCAAAACATGTATTTATAGAGTTGAACATGTGCCTCACAATTTGATAACCGATGTTTAAATCTTCTCGTTCATATTAAAACTTCATTTTCTAATTTCATTCGCCACTTTTTCTTCGCAAAGGTAACCTGACAGTATTTTGCTCCATGTACAATATTGAGTGTTCATTATTTTGGCTGGATTAGGTTTGTGTGATTTTATACATTTCTCATTATCTCGGATTTGTGGAAAAAATAATTTAATAACTGAAAATTTGAGTAACAGAATAAAACAATTTTCTACTTCTTCTGAATAAGATGATGTTGTCAGCCTAATATAAAAATGGCTTTAGAAAATGACATGTAATCAAACATTCAAATTTTAAAGACTGCTAATAATTAATGGGCATTTTTTGTCAATCATAGACAAATGACATAAAGTTCAATCATCAACGGATTACATCGTTGCAAATGTGTAATACTTGAAACACATCATTCAATATCATACAAACACAACGACAACTTATCCCTGAGAATAGTTTTTCTTGAAAATTGACATTTATCCTTATGGATATCTGAGAGAGTTTTCAGTGAAAATTTTTAGAACCTAACTTTGCCTGAGGTTACCGTGATTATTCATGTACGTTTTGGAGCAATTATTGCGTTTAAAATAATTTATAGTGGAAATCTGTTTGAAGAAATTGCATTCCATCAGTATTTCAGCTTTTCGAGATTGTTTCCTGAATTGCATCCCTTAACTCATCAATTCAAAGGTGTTGCAATCCTTTTCATCGAAATCAATCAACGCGAAACTGGTGCAGATTTTTCATTGAACCCTGTTACATATACGTTGGCCATATGTGGGGAATATCATATAATTCATAACCTTGAATGAGCTGGCTGAAATAGTTGCATATATATCGTCATTGACGGATAATTTTATATAATTTAATACTCATAAACAACATAGCATTTTATGATTTTATACTTGTTGTTATATGTTTATGGGAAAAATATTTTACTTACAAGCTCCTTTAACGGCTGTAAATTGATGAAAATAATCGGAACTGAATATGATTCGTATCACCGTAATATGCATATATCATTTAGATTTAATTTTCAATATTATATCATTTGATTATCATTTTAACTGTTGAATTCGCCTTTATGAGGTAAACTAAATAATATAGCAACAGGAATTCAAATACGTTCGCCAATAATTTGAATGTTGTTCAATTGTGGATGTTGCCAAGTATGTAGATTTATGTGCTGCCAATGATTCATTATTCAATGTTAAGGTATCCTGTACGGTGAATGTTTACGTTTTCAGTGTCTCCTAAATATGTTTCCAAATCTAATTAAAAATGAAGAAAATAAGGAGCAAACACACCCACATAAAACCACAGGTTATACTATCACTGCAAGTACATTTCTCGAAAAAAACTATCAAAAATCTAAATCTAAATTAAAAATCAACCTTTGTTTGTATTTTTCCAATAACTGCATCCTGTACACTCGCAGAAGGTAATTGATTTTGTTACGTTATCCACATCTCAAATAATTTCTACTTACCATTCTTTCCTGTTATCAAAATATGCAATGAGATTGATTATATATTACTATAAATTTTTTTTCAATTAATTACTTGGATGATAAATACGCATAAGTTAAATTCAGGAAAGTCTTTTACTTGAACATATGTTACTTATGCGTCCTGTTGTTGGCCTCCTTCGATCGATGTCGACGTCATATTAGAATGAATTTTCATGTTTTGCAGCTTTTTGAATGACTCAACTCTCCGATTCAGGACGGAAAATCTCTCCCGCAGCGCTGGCAACAAAATTTAGAACTCGCTTCTATTGCATCAGTTGCACGCTGGCGGCGTGATCTGCGTTTAGCAGCCAAGAGCTGTATCTGCTCATTCCCAACTTGCAGACGACGCTTTACACAATGCGTCCAATGTGAGCGGTAATGAGCAAGTTCTTTCCAACTGGCCGGGTCAATACCGAGAGCTTTCATATCTCTTTTGAAAACGTCTTTCTACCGCAAGTGCCGTCTGCCCAATGGTCGACTTCCAATGGTCGCAACTCACGATAGAGTAGATCTTCCGGAATACGACCATTTTTAATTCTGTAGACATGACCAAGCCACCGCAGGCGGCGCTGACGTAATAGGGTGAACATTCTCTGTAGACCAGCTTTGGAAAGCACTTCAGCGTTAGTCACTCAGTCCATCTACAATATGTTCAAGATAGGACGGATGCTCCGTAGATCTGGAGCATTCAGTTTCCGTTCGTATCTTGCTTGGGTGGTACATGTTTTACTGCCGTACAGTGAAGCATTTCGTACGCAGGCGCTGTACACCGTCATCTTCATCTTTACAGTCAGCTTACGGTGTCTCCGTGTCTAGCGACCAGTTATCAGCAATAGTTGAACCAAGATATGTGAAATGATGTACAGGCTCAAGCTGACAATTTCCATCAGTGATGATTGGAGGCGATACAGTCCCTTGACAAAGGACTTCGGTCTTGCTCATGCTCATTGTTATCCCAATGTCTTTGCATGCCGAAGAAAAACAGTCCATTAGTTACTGGAGGTTCTCTTAGGAGTGGGAAATAAAGGCTGCATCGTCGGTAAACAGCAGCCCACTGATTAGCACATTTCGTGCCATGGTTTGCGCTCTCAACCGTTTCAAGTTGAAAAGCTTGCCATCACGTCACGTGGGTGAGTAAATGCCTTCTGTCCTCGTCCTAGAAGCGTGCTTCAGAAGCAGAGCAAAGAAAATGCCGAACAGCGTGGAAGCAAGAAAACACCCTTGTTCGACGCCTGGGCGAATCTCAAAGTCTTTTAAACTGCACCCTCCCTTTCTGCTGACGTAGTCGAATGCCTCAGTTAAATCAATAAAAACAGCTTATAATGTCATACGCTGTTTTCTAAAATTTTCTTGAAGATGTCTCAGGGAGAAGATCATGTCAATGGTTGATCTTCCCTTGCAGAAGCCACATTGAGATTCGGAGTTAATTCTATCAGCTAAAACTTGTAACCGGATCTGTATGAATTTAGCAAATAATTTGCCTACAAAATGCAGAACGTAGATTCCTCTGTAATTGTTGCACTCACTTCTGTCACCCTTGTTATTTAATAGCGTGTTGATCTTTGTTTCTCGCATCTCTTGTGGGACACACCCCTCCTGCCAGCACTGAAGAAGCAAACAGTGAAGAGGTTGTAATAATGCTGCTTCACAGCATTTTATAAGCTCAGGTGGAATTCTGCCGTAACCAGGGGACTTCATATTCGCTAAGCGCTCAATTGACATTTTGAGCTCATCCATAATAGGTGGGGTATCTAGATATTAAATGGTCGGCAACCGTTCGACATTTTCAAGTGCATGCGGTAGAACCGTACTCTCCGTTGAGTAAAGAGAGTAGAAGTGCTGTACCCATCTTTTCATCTGTTAAGTTTTGTCGACAGTCGGGTTACCAGATACAGACGTAACGGGAGCCGTTTTAAGTTTGTTTGAGCCAATGGCTCTCTATATCCCATCATACATACCGTGAAAATTTCCGGTATCCGCAAAATTTTGGATATTGAGGCTACTTTCAGTCCAGTAGTCGTTTGCACATCGCCTTGCAGTCTGTTGGACCTCATTTCTAACTGCTCTTAGAAGTCGTATGTTTTCATCTGTTGGCGTACCTTTGAAATTCAAGAATGTTGACCGTTTTTCATCCAACACAGCAGTCATCTCAGAAGCTTTTGCTCCGAACCAGTCGCTCGTTCGAGCCTTATTCGGACCGAAAGTGGAAAGGGCGACTCGGCAAATGCAGCTTTTTATCCATTCCCAGTTTTCTGAGGCAGATTTGAGTGCGTTTGTGTTTTTG
>JACCGJ010025189.1:0-10510 GCA_013407085.1 Atriophallophorus winterbourni
AGGCTAGGTGACGCATGGTTCGGTGTAGCTCTGTAAACAATCAGAATACGTTGCAGACTATCGATGGATGTACACTCCTCATGCGATTTTAGGGAAACACGCTTGAATGTGTCGACAAAGTGTTATGATTGGACATGTGACTTAGGATGGTAGAGCTGCGACCGTAGATGTGACATTGTTTTGGCGGCAGAATTCGGCAAAAAATTGCGAGCCATTATCGGACACTAAAATTTTGGCAATCCATGCCGACTGAACAAACGATGTAGTGCGCTAATGGTGTTGTTAGATGTTGCAGCTGATATATCTATGATTTCGGACTATGTGGAATGAGAGGTACATGACACCGCTTATTGGCAAGCGAAATCAACATGAATTCTTTGATACGGTTTGCAATCAAGTATTATCTGTTTGCGTACATTGATTAATGTCTTCAGCTTTGACAGGCAATCCCCGCACCGCTTCTTCGAATTGTCGCCGCATAGCTTGCTCGATGTAGACGCATGTAATCACTTTATCTTCGAAACAGGATAAAGCGGGACAGCGCGTGAGCATGACCAAAATCTTCGGAACGGCGATATTGTATATCGAAATCGTATTTTAATAGTTTGAGTGACCGTCGTTGTGAAATGTTTGCAGAATGAATTGGTATACCCTTTTTCGAGGCAAATATCGAAATCAAAGGCTTTTGTTCGGTTATCAATGTAAAGTGACGGCCATAGATCAACTTGTGGATCCGTTTGTGTACAAAAATGTGAACTAATTTTTCTTTCCTGGATTTGATCATAGTTGCGTTAGGCTAAAGTCATTCATCGTTAGGCATATTGGATCATTTTCTCGCTTTCATCAGAAAACTTGTGGAGCATTACAATACACACATTATATGCAGATGCATCGGCTGCCAACAAGATCGGCAGCTTGGAATCGTAGTACGTCAATAACATGTTTGATGGTAACATTGATTTATGTTTCATGAAAGCAATTTCGCATTCTCGTGGCTAATTCCATAGGACATCTTTTTGGAGAAGTCAATTGAGCGGCAAACGCACAGTGTGGAGCGATGAAAGGAATTCACTATAATAACTGATCAAACTTAGAAATGATCGCAGTGATGCATCGTCTTTTGAGGTTGGAATCTGCTGTATTGATTGTATGTTTTCAGGAACGGGTGACGTCCGGTTCGATGAAAAATAAAATTGAGGAATTGTAAAGACTACATATGGAACTGGTATCAGTAGGTCATCCAGGTAGAAACTCTGGTTGAGAAGCGAAAGCGTCTTGAGTTACTTAAGCGTTTTTTTCACGTCCCTCTCCGAAGCTTAAAACTTTGCCGGAGAAGCTGGGTCTGTTGTCCCGTCTAACTCCAGATAGCATACCACTCCCATGAGACCACAGAAGGCGAAAACATCACCATCCTCATGTACTCCAAAGAATCCCTGTAAGCAAGTCAGAGCGGTCATACTACCTCAACAAAGTATGTTCGCGCACTTGTTCGGGAAGTCCACAACTTGAAAAAGTGTTTGCTGAGCTGCAAGGTAGCAACTGATATAGCTCAACACGGTCATATAATGTCTCAATATTGATGCAGGTTGAGCCTTTCATTCGAGACTTCAAGGCTCATAAGGAAAGTGACCGCAGGAAGATCATCGGCCTACAGCGTGCTCTAATTATGCGCCCTAATAGTCCGCTGAAGCAAATTCACCATATCGGCAAAAGAAAGTGGTGGCCCGTAGCAAATTGTAGTCGAATTCGCAAAGCAGTGCGATCGAGAATATTTTCTTTTAAAAAAAAACTTCACCTCGTCGAGGGTAAGTGCGTGATGCAACCTGACAACTCGCCCTATAAGAAACCGTTGAGCCCAAATAAAGCAAGAATGTCGAAGTTAGGTGTAAATCGTAGCTCACCGTATTCACACAAAAAGCGAAACTCAGTAAATGACAGTAGTGTGACGATGACGCTGGATAAAGAAAATTGTACTCCAACATTAAAGAGAGTCACGGTCGCGCTACGTCCTTTAGAGGATGAATCTCGGGGCTTTTAAATTGGCCTTGTACAATCATTTCTTCCACCACATTATTTTTCGTCATTTTTTATACATTCAATCGCAATCATTTTCTTAATTCGTCATGTTTGCATATCAACAAAGGTCGATTTTAACGCGCACAGCTTAAAACAATTAAACGATGCCGTGTTTATAATGAGATTTCGGACATGATATACTTTGGCTCTAGTATTCAGCAAAAATTGAATAATATATTGAAGCGAACATTAAAAATGAAGAAGAAACATCGTGCAGGTTGGCAAGTCGCCTTTCGCCGACGTCATGCCATTTCTAGAATGCCCTCATCTTGTATTTTATCATCGAACGTTCGTTCCTTGTGGTCCAAGTACGGTGAAATTTCACAACTACTAACTTCGAAAACTTCAAAGCATACTGGCGTCGCCATGTTTCAACAAACCTGGCTTAATTCGGCAACAAAAATAAGTTGGTTTCCATTGAAGGATTCTGCTATTTTCGACTTGACCGAACCTGTCCCTCAGTGAATCGGTGTGGCGGAGTAATCATTTACATTCGAACTGACTGGTGTTCGTACTGCAAACAGATTTTTACTTCTGATGAGCGCGAGATATTCTACCTGGCTGTTGAATGCAAATCAACATTTTCAATCCCTTATCTGCTTGTCACAGCCGAAGGTGGTGGTGGGTATGAGCTTCCGCTACCTACAAAATGCTCCCATACGGCGTGCGTCTCAAATAGCCTCTGACAACCGAATCTCAACTCATGGCCTGCTCGTGGCGGAACTGCTCCTACTGACAGGAGAAGGGGCGAAGGCGGGTGACTGGCGCCTTAAAACCAGTCCACTCCGGGTAGATGGAGCTCGTAAGCCTGGGAAGGCAGTCAATTCAGGGGATGGAAACCCTGATTTCAAACCTCCGCTTTCTGCGGATTACACAATCACAATGCTCCGCCGAGGACGGTCCCAAGCCTGTCTGCAAAAGGAGGAGGGTTAGACGCGGGATCATCAACCCCACTCTTTAAAAACCTCAAACCGCTACTGAAACCAAAGCAACATGTCATACCAAAGTGACATCTCCATGCTTAAATCGAAACGAAACCTCATCTGAGGTAAAAATGAAGCAGACTTGTGATGAAGCCAGTCAGCAGATGAATCTTCTGTCGATGAAAGCAACAACAAAGATTGCCACATGGAACGTCCGTGCGATGTTTGAGACTAGAAAGGCTGCACAGGTCGCGAAAGAAATGCAAAAGCATGGTATACAACTGCTGGGAATATGTAAAAGTAGATGAAATGGATCTGGTTTGTTGGTTCCGACATCCGGGGAACTGATTATTTACGCAGGTCATGAAGATGGGAACCATGTTCATTCAGAAGGCGTCGCCATTATGCTATCCCCAATAGCTGCAGGCGCTCTCATTGGATGAGAACCTGTTGACTCACGGATAATCCCACCAGATTCAACTCCAAGGGGAGAAATGTGACGTTAATTCAATGTTATGCGCCCACAAACAATGCTAGCCTTGAGTCGATGGAAGAATTCTACGTGCGTCTGCAGTCTGTCCTAGACAAGATACTTAAGCGAGATATAAAGATTTTGATGGGTGACATGAACGCGAAATTGGGTCCAGACAACACGGAAAGAGAACTCTGTGTTATGTACGCATGCCCTAGGTGAAATGAACGAGAACGGTGAACTTTTCGCAGATTTTTGCGCGCTCAACGATCTGGTCATCGGAGGCAGCATCTTTCAACACCGAAATATCCAAAAGGCTACCTGGACATCACCCGATGGTGTTAATGACAATCAAATCGATCACCTATCGATTTCACGAAAATGGAGACATAGTCTCCTTGATACACGCGTAATGCGCGGTGCGGATGTTGCTTCAGACCACTACCTTCTAATAGCCAAAATTAAAATCAAGTTGAGAGCTTACTACGAAACCGGCAGTCGGCCTAGTGTAAAGTATCACACGCAGAAACTAAGGAAGAAGCGTAGAAGAGAGATATTCTCAAATTTACTGAAGAACAGATTCGAATCGCTCAACAACTTAACTCCTGAACTCCCAATAAATGAACACTGGACCGCTTTGAAAGACTGTTGGCAAGACACTTGTAAGCACTTGTAAGCAGACTGGTAAAGAAAGACAAAGAGTGGATCTCGAGTGAGACTTGGACACTGATCAACTCGAGAAGGCAGCTGAAACAACAGATCCTCCGGTGTAAGGACGCCGGGCAGCAATACCAACTGATCGAACAATACGGCTCCCTGAATAAAGACTTGAAACGAAGTGCCAGAAGTGACAAGAGGCGGTTCTATGAAATGCTGGTAACGGAGGCGAAAAATGCAGCAGAAAAGAGAGACCTGAACACCGTCTACAACATTACCAGACCCTATCAGGAAGAAAAATAATAAAAGACGTTGAAGGTAACCTTATGAGTCTGGAATCGGTGCAAAGAAAGCGATGGATGGAGCACTTCAAAGAACTCCTAGATCGTCCAGCACCTACTTCAGTCACTGACATCCCATCCGCAGCAAATTTGCTAGAAGTAAACACCGATCCCACCGGTCGAAATGAGATCCTTTTTGCCTTAAAATCGCTGAAGAAAGGCAAAGCATCGGGTCCATATGAGATTCCACCAGAAGCTCTAAAGGCTGATTTGGACACTTCGGATGATATGTTACTCCCTCTGCTGCAGAAAATCTGGTCAGAAAGACGGATTTCAAATGACTGGAAGAGAGGTTATCTGGTCAAACTACCAAAGAAAGGGGATTTCAGGCTATGCAAAAACTGGCGAGGTATCATGCTGCTCTGATCCTTTAGTAAAGTGCTTGCATGCATCATCCTTCTGCGTTTGCGCGACGCTATCGATCAAGTGTTACGGCCAGAGCAATCGGGATTCAGAAAACAAAAGTCTGCTATCGGCCAAATTGCGACCCTCCTCATAATAATTGAACAAAGCATTGAATGGCAATCGCCTCTTTGCCTCAACTTCATAGATTTTGAGAAAGTCTTCGACAGTGTGGACCGCGAATTCATATGGAAGCTTTTGCCACAGTATGGAGTTCCACCGCTGTACATGGACCTCATGAAGCAGCTGTATGAAGGTGCCTCCTGTCAGGTAATTCACAACGGAAGAATTACCGATCCATTTGCAGTTTAGACTGGCGTCCGCCAGGGATCCCTGTTTTCTCCAATGATTTTTCTGTTGGTAATAGACTGGATAATGAAACAGACAGTAAAAAATGAGAGGAATGGTATCGATTGGAAGGAATCCGAGCATTTGGATGATCTTGAATACGCTGATGATGTCTGTTTGATATCACGAGACCCCCAACGTCTTCAGAGAAAAAACGATAGACTAGCACACTGCTTCATATGCAGGACTACGCGTGAACACTGAGAAAACAGAAGTCCTCCGTGTGCTTACTGATGAGCACACATCAATCACCATCAATGGTAAAGCAGTCAAAGACGTCACGCAATTCGTCTACCTCGGCAGCATTGTTTCAATAAGTGGTTGCACGGACGAAGACATATTCGCCAGAATCAGCAAAGCAAGATAAGCGTTCATAGCTTTGTAACCCATTTGGGAGTCGAAGGTTCTATTAAAACGCACGAAACTCCGTATATTCGGAAGCAACGACAAATCCGTGCTACTCTATGGATCGGAAACCTGGCGAGTGACAGCAAAGTCTTCTGGCCGCTTGCAATCATTCCATCATAATTGCCTTTTTCGAATTATTGGGGTAAAATGGCCAGAAAAGATAAGGAATCAAGACCTGTGGTAGATTGCTGCTGAGGACCCGATCGCCCAGCAGATCAGTAGAAGAAAGTGGAGATGGGTTGGGCACACCTTGCGGAAACCTTCTAATGACATCACGCGCCATGCTCTGGTATGGAACCCAATCGGGAAAAGACGGGTCGGACGCCCAAGGCTATCTTGGAAGCGCTCGTGTGAAGAGGGAATCCGCAAGTGTGGACCTAACTGGAACGACATCAAACTGGCTGCTATGGACAGACCAAAATGGAGACAAGTTGCCGAAGCCCTATGTTCCTCCAGGAACTCAAGGGATCAAGTCCAGTTAAGTCAAGTATCTGGATAAATGCTTATGTTATCCCCAATTTTCCATCTAACGTGTTCAACGCATTCATTGACAACTCTTAATAAAACTTACTACTTTTCATAATTACTTGCTCCTTTTAGTTGGTGACCTAACTGACTGCAATTTATCTATGTTTTCTCTATTGTCTTTTCAAAATATTGTTTATTTCTTAACTCGAGGTGACGCATTTTTGGATTTCGCCCTAAAAATGCACCCCATTTGTTTCATGCCCGCAAGTTTGCTTCAGTTAATAGTTCTGACCATTGTGCTATCAAACGTCTTCCTAAATTTTATGGAGGCACTGGGCATAGATAACTAACCCGCAGTAATGGCAAAAAGTTGACTTCTAGAGCTTGTCGACCTGACAATATTTTTAGCTCTGAAGGACATGCTCTGTAGCACTGATTTCTATAATTTTTATGAAAATGATGTATCCATAGAATGTGATGTTTCGACATCCGATCTTAATTTTTGTTTTGAAATCTGTTGTCCTAAAGAAACTAATTTTGTAAGTACTCATCGTTTTTCCTCTGCCGACCTAAAGCGCCTAAAAAGATTGAAAGAGAAAGCCTTTGGAATACTTGATCGTAACACTGCTTCGCATCTTTCTCAGTCAACCATGTTCGAAATTCTGAGTCTTTAAAAGCTGTACACGAACACGCTTCTTGAAACGAAAGACAGTCGTCACTTATGGCGTGCGCTGAAGCAAATTTGCGGCAAGAATTACAAGAAATCCCCATCTATTTTGGATATTAACTCCTTAAACGAATCTTTTGTACCCTGCATAACCGATAATGTCTGTGCACAGAACTTTATTTTACCGCCATCCTCGTTTTCCAATTCACACTTTACTAACGTATCTGAAGTCTTTTGCGCACTTTCAGCTGTCTCAAGTTTTAAGGCTGCAGGACCAGACAAACTCTCGCCCATTGTAATAAAGGAATGTGCTGGAGAACATTAATCTTCCATCACATCCATTTTAAATCGTTGCATGGCAAGAGCAATTAAGCCTGATTGTTAGAAATCTGTATGTATAACCCCGATCCCAAAAAAGATCTCGGTAAATACCACCTGATCGCGTGCGCCTCACAGTTGCTCAAAGCATTTGAAAGCATTGTACTACGAAGAATGGCATCCAGCTCTCATGTACACGATGCTTCTCAGTTCGCTTACCGTAGAAATCGATAAACAGTTGATGCTGTTGCTTTGCTTGCGTATTATATTACACATTCTCCAGATAGTAAATCGAAAGCCGTACAAATTTGTTTTGTGGATTATACAAATGCATTCAACATTGTTTTAAGAAACTCTTTATTGCAAACATTTTTTGACCGTGGCGTTACAACAAATATCCTTCATTGGATTGCATCCTACTTTGAGGGTCGTCTCCAATATAAACTTGTGAAAGGAAAAGCCTCCCGTGAAATACCGATTCCGCGTGGTGTCCTTCAGGGTGCAATAATGTCCCCATTTTTATTTTCCTTTTACATTTCTGATCTTCCTTGTGACCCATCGACAATTACTATTGAATACACTGATGACGTTGCCGTTGCATTAAACCATAATCTTCGGATTGAGCAACATGTTTTATAATCAGTGGTTACGAACATTGATCCATGGTCATCCACGTTTGGTTTGTCTTTGAATCCCGCAAAATGCAACGAGACGTTATTTTCCAACATGACTGAGCAGCGTTATTTAGCTCATCATGATGAAATTTATCGCGTTTCGTTCAACGGCCTCGAGTATTTTGGCGTAACAATAACTGACAATTTTAGCTGGACAAAACATGTAACAAATAAATCCATAAAGGCGCGCCAAATGTCATTCTAAGCACTTCGCCTCCGTTCTCTTTCCATACCACTAAATGTTATTCCACTTTTTGTTTTTTCTTGCAACATTCCACACCTTCTTTACGCTTCCTCCGTAATTTTTCCTGGCCTTCCCGAAAAGGATTTTATAATGATCAGAAGAAGTATTAAGCTCATCTCAAGATTGAGCTGTGTTCCCGCTGATGACATTCGAGACACTATCAATAATCGTCACTTTCGTGAATGCAACAGGTTCGTTGCAACTATTTCTTCTGATTGTTTGCATCCACTGAACAAAAGCCTTGCTTATTGTGAATCTTTGTCCGCCTCCGAAGTTACTATGCTATTCACTATTCCAGAAACAACAAATTAAGAAATTCTTTTGTTCCATACTTGGCTCGATACATGTTTCATCAGTCGAAAGCTGTTATGGAGTTAGAGAAGCGCTTGACAATTTTTAAATGACGCTGAGATGTTCCAGTTATTTTTCAATTTTTATTTTTCTAATTCCCTACACATTTGTCTAGCCTATGGTTACCTAACACTTTATTATCTCAATTCATTATGCTGCACTTTATACATTTTTTCATATTTGAATTTCGTGGAGAAATTAATGTATTGCTGAAAACACGTGTAGACAAATAAAGTCATTTTCTTCTTTTTCTACAGTGACTATGACCACGAAGATGAAACTGGATGCCAGGAGTTCTCATCCGTTTCGAAAACAAATGCTGTCTCTTGATTAAATAAAGCCTTTAAAAACGCGAAGCAGCCTCGGGTATCACGCCGAGAACACAGAGCACTTATGTGGGCATAACACTGGGCGTCCGGCCCATTCTCTTCTGTTATATACTAACGCTTGTAGCGTTAGAAATAAAAGGGCTAATCCTCGTTGTAGAGTTTTCGACACCCACTAAAAATTGTTGGTGTCACGAAATCATGATGAAAATGTTCCAGCTGTAATAGCTGGCAGGTTTAGTGCCGTAAGAAGCGATAAAACTCTTTGTAAGCTAGCAGGGGGGCGCTTCTCCTTACAGATAATGCTATTTCTTTTGAGAAAACTATTTCTCTTTCTACAACGAAGGTGCAGATAATATCCGACTTGGTAAGGCATGGATGCAAGCGTATAGTGATAAGCTGTGTCCGAACACTAGTTTAGAAGAAGACGCTCTTTAGCAAATTACGCTTTTGTCTCTTCAGGTCATAGCACCACGGGTTTTACTCTTCGGTGATTTTAATCACCCCGAAATAAACTGCGGGTAGGAATCCCCGCATGCTCCGTGGCACGCGAACTACTCTCTGGTCTGGCTACACTCCATGTACTCAACCAACACGTAAACGAACCAACTGGATTCCGTTAGGGTCAGACTCTGTCTACTCTTGACATAGTTATTTCAACTGCTGAAAGCGGTATAATATTTGGTCTTCGTACCACCACTAAGAAAGAGCTATCATGTAGTGTTTTCCTGCAAGTTACTCTTGCCATTTGGTAACCCACCACTTAAGCTGTCTCGAGGCTTTCATAGGATCGAATCTGCTGCCCTACAGCAGGCAGCAGCGCTACTCACATTGCAAAACATTCACCGTGTGGATGGGATGTAATGGCAGATCAAGAAAATAATCCTTTAACTTGAATATCGATTTGCTCCTCTTGTACCTGTTTGCAAAAATGGTAATGCTTAATGGTAGTCAGCCTCAGTCTCCCGTATCGTACGTAACCCAGACGAAAAATCGAGGCGTTACAAGCTCACTCTCTCATCTGGGACTTGGGCCCGTTACAAGGAAGCGCGAAATATAGCTGTTTCCAAGATATGCGCTGCAAAGTTCTCTTTCAAATAAGACTTTCTCAAAAGGCCGATACTCATCCCAAACGAAGCTACAGGTACGTACAATCTAAAGTCTCAGAAGGAAGAGGAGTAGGTACCTTGCGAAGAGACTTCGGCTCTGCCGTCTTTGCAAGCATGGAAAAGGCTCACTTGTTTTTCTTGTATTTTCAAAGCGTGCAACTTCTAGATGATAACTCGAACGTCTCTGCGCCAGCACTTCAATGTGTACTTAGTAAAAGTTCCCTCTGCGCTGACCTTAAATTCGAGGTACACAATGTCGAGACTATATTCACCAGCCTAGCAAACAATAAGTCGGCAGGGCCCCATAATATCCATCCACGACTGATCAGACTGCTAGGTTTTACATTAGCTGCGCCGATCGCATAACTTTACATAACATCAATCAGGCAGGGCACCCTTCCTTTGGACTGGAGAACAGCCGTTGTTGTGCCTATCCATAAATGAGGAGCTTCTTCGGCGGTCAAAATTTACCGCAATCAAATTATAAAAGAATGATCTGCGACATAATTTGTGGATACCTAACAAAAACGATCTACTGAATGCTGTATTACACGGATTTCTAAAATGTATTTCGTGTCTGAATAACGTGTTTAACTTTCCAAACGAGGTCACTAAGTAGATGGATGATGGTATTAGGGTAAAAGTCTTCTATCTCGAATTAGTATGGCTTTTGATTCAGTAAACCACAGACTCTTACAAACACTCAGTCATATTAGTATCAGGAGA
>JACCGJ010025190.1:0-15624 GCA_013407085.1 Atriophallophorus winterbourni
ACCAACCTCAGATGTGGATGATGAACCTACGGAAGCAATGAAAATTAATTTCGAAAGACATTTCGCTCATGATGTCATCCAGTATTCAACAACCATTCTACAATGTCGGCTAACTTCACCCCAAAAAATATCCACATTGTGGGCTGCGAATCTTCTCCACTCAAAGGGCCCCGTTGTTTTTTAACAGTAATGACTGCATTCGTCTAGGTGTCTTTCGAAATACGGTGAAGGCTTCAAGGCTTCATAGATTCAAGTGTTTACAACACTGTGTGAGTAGGTTATGAATTAGAATGTCAAAAGCGATAGTTTATTAAGAGTAGGTGTTAACAAATGTATGGTTGACGAATGATGTTCCTTTTCTTATGTAAGTCCAATTTCGCTTTAAATGTCACAAGACAATTAGAGTCTACCATACATTGAAGAAGGGAATTGCAGAAACATATATCACGCACAGCCAAAAATAATAATTGCAACAGACAAGCACTCTGAGTGAAATCACATTATAGAAATGAAGATAATAATTGGGCCAGGTTATGTCAAGATTCAAGATTTATGGTTAAAAAAACAGTTAACTGTACAATGCCATAGAATATACGTATAATAATTAAACAAATTGTACTTTAATGTTTACATCCACGTACATCAATGGAAGGGCGAACATAATTCCAATTATGACATAAAGAGGGGACATTTTGACAGGAAATATGTTTGGGTAAATTTGTTTTTTAGGTTTGTGTCTTTATGTAAAAAGGAGGCACTACTGGAAATCAGTAAACTTGGGCCAAAACAGTATTATTCAATATAAAAGATCGTAACGTTTGTTTTAAGATCATTTAATTTGACGAGAACACTATTTCTGGCCGTAAACTGTTCTGCAAAATGTATACACGTAATGTTACAGTTACGGTGTCACTTTACCGGGGAATTTGGTATTTGAAGGGCCAGATTGTGACTGCTGGGTCTGGAGATTGAAACCAATCTTAAAGAGGTGTCTGAGTGAGCGTTACCCCGTATGGATTAATTAGTATTTCATGATCATGTCAACTCCGATGCACATGCGATTTAAAGTGAACAATCCGTGTCTAGTCACTCGCTGTTTAAAGATTAGTTTATGAAATCTGGTAACCATTTCATTTGCCTTATGATAAATAATTTCGTGTAGCGAGACGCCTTATTCCATCAAATATTGTGCTGTATAGTCCACAACTGGATCTAGGTATGTATTGAGTACGTTTGACAATGAGTGCGGTATGCAAAGTCCAAAATTACGTCTGAGCATGTCGAACAAGCTGATGCACGCTTACAGACGGCCTCGCACTGCAGTCTTTTTTTCAAATTTTCGCGCACGCAGATATTGATATCTTTCTGCGATATACTCCACTCAGGCGTGTGACCGCGATGTACGTATGAGAACGAGAAGGGTTTCCCAAATTGCAAAATTTTACACATGCGGACGTTGAAGGTCAGTTTGTTTTGTATTGACCAGTGGTGCAAGTTTCTCAAGTCTGCTTGTAGAAGTGGGCAATCGTCAACAGAGTTGACGAACGTTTCACATCATCGGCGAAGAGAACATGTTTACATCGTACCAGTCTCGGTAGATCATTTATAAGTATTAAGAACAGTATTGGACAGAGTACTGAAAATGTTTGGACACCGCTCTTGGCTTTAATAGTTCGACGCATTTCACTTTCTATTCTGACATTCGCTGTGCGTTCAAACAGGTAACTGCTGGACCTTTTTAGTAGATTTAGAGTGATGCCAACACCCTGTAGTAACAAGTGATGAACTCAATCGAATTCTTTAGATATATCTAAGTAACTGACATTTTCGCAACTTCCATTGTCTAAAGCTTGTCTGCAATCGTTTAAAGTCCTGAGCAATTTAGACAAGCATTAGTATTTTTTTACAAGTCCATGTTGTGTCTCAGAAAGAATTTTGTGATACTCTCAGTGCGTGATAACGCGTTCACACACCAAGCATTCGAATACTTCAGAAACCACTGAACGGAGCGTTAAAGTGACGTAAATAGCCGGATTGCAACAACTGACAGCTTTAAAGTTTCGCGAAATAACTTCGGTTTTCCAGTCACAGAATATGATTCTCGTATTTCTGGGCTGTATATACCGAAGCCTAGATCTGTGAATTCCAGAGAATTTGCAAGCCATCAAGCAACATTCACGCCATCTGCTGAAAATTGCTGAAAATTCGTGAACACGAATAAAGTCATTCTTCTTCTTATCTGATAGCTCTACGAATAAACGCGTTCCATCAATTAGGTTTTCCACGCGTTTTCGCTGGTTATAGAAGAAAAAAATTTCTAGTGGTTGTAAAAGGTGCCTTCTTATACTATTCCCCATGATTGCTATACTAAATTCTAATTTAACCTGACTTCCAATTTGACTCCATTGCCTTAGTTTTCAGTTGAACAATGTAAATCCGTTCAAATTTTCATGACCGTTTTACTTGGTGACTAGGGTGCTTTAAATACCAGTCGAGAAGAATTGCGGCGTGGTCGCTCTTGCTAAGATTCGAAAGGTATTTGGTCTTATAAATATCTTTATAATTAGACGATATAACCAAATCCAAAGTGGACGAAGTGTTTCCCGACCTAAACCTTGAAGGTTCCCTGGCATACCGATAACAGGCCCTGACATAAAACATGTCCAGATATTGCGACTCAGATGACTTTGATGAAGGAATTTCGGTACCCCAATTGATGCCCTTTAGATTAAAGTCTTCAACAATTAACAATGCGTTGTATTGACCTTTCGTCTCTCGTAAGTAATTGATCGTCTAGTGGTGAAGCGGCCGGGCTTCTATAAGCACATGCAAGTGCGAGACTCCTAGCGACAGTACGAAATACCGAGGTTAGTTGGATTGTATGAGAAGCAATCTTTATATATGTCTCACTATGGAGTAGGTCTTCACATATCACAATTGCCATTCCCTTCCTTAGCACAATTATCCCTATCCTGCCGATAGATGGGGGATTTAGTTGATACAAAGGACTGTAGATGATCATCTGATTTGAACCATGGTTCGGGGATGTCAATTATATCGACCTGATTTTCCTGTGCAGCAAGCCGCAGCTCTACCTACTTACTACATACACTGCTGCATACCTTTTAATCCACTTTTACTCGGGGTCGGAGCGCCCGCGTTAACACCCTGTTTTTGAAACCAGAACAGTGGATAACTGGTTGGACTTTGCATGTAAATGAACACGAACCGGGCTAATAACCGTTTTACACGGAATTTCACCTTTCAGGACCCTGCTGTAAAGCGATTCTTGTTTATTTTCTGGCGTAGTACCTTGAGATCCTAAGAGGCGTTCGCATGCCAACGAGTTATTTACGCACCAGTATTCTACAGGCGGGCCATTTTGAAGTACATCTTTATCAAGTACTACAGCAGATGGCTTATATAGTTTATTTTGGCTAATGTTGATTCCTTTGTGGGAGATTTCAAGACGGTCACTTTAAAAAATCTCATTGAGACCCCGTATCAGTGACAACTTTGAAACGCCCATTTGTGTAGCGTTCAAGGTAAGCACTTTTCGAAAGAAGCGTGTTTCTTTACAGCTGGTGTTGAAATTCTATCAAAATTGCGCGAGCACTTCATATAGTTGGGTTCCACCGACCAACACGAAGGACTTTTTACCTGGCAGCCGATTAGCCCTGCCATGCGCGAAAAGCCGTGAACCCTGGAACGGTCTATTTGCCTGCGAGATATTCTTTCGCGAATTAGCGGCTCTTCCCGATTTATTATGAGCAGAGTACGAGTTGGCGTCTTTTCCGCCAGCAAGCCTAATAACTTGCTCAACCAGGGCAATTATTCGCCTTCCTAAAGCAATGCAGTTAGCTTGCTGCGAGTTTATTGGAAACTTATTCTTAGCTATTGCCTTCTTTTTATGGTTCTTTTAACCTCGTTGTGGTGCTCTTTGATCCCTTGACGATGGTATTTCAGACATGAATAATTTTATTCTACGGGGTAGTTTTTATTTGTGAACCACTTCGGCGTATGACAACGCAGGTTTTGTATTTTCTGATACAACGTCGTTGTTCACAATATGGGCAGAGTTGCTTACGTGGAACCCACATAGGAAGCGAAAGAAAATCCACAAAATGTTACTCCCAGAAGTCAAACCGAGATGAACACGTTTCCTCCTCCGCTTCACCTGAAACCACCCATAACCCGATTCCCTGTAGGGTCAAATTTCCATCAAAGTTTGATTACTTCACAAACTAATGCTTTCTTGGAGTGTTTTTTTCTTGTACTATGACTAACAGTTGTTTGAAAGTATTGTTTGCCTGTTTTAAAAGAACCGGTCCATATTTCAGTCGTGCCTTTTTCTGGGATCTACCGCGGGTGTATCTGTGATCGTCTGAACGGAAGCTGTCAATCGTTGATCCGAGGAGAATCGCATCCAATTGGATTAAAGAATTGTTGTGAGTATTTACCTTTTTTTCATTTTCACATATATACTGTAATTTTCAAGTAGCATGAACCACCTCATCCTCAGAGACGCGATAAGTTTGAAAGAAAAAAACATGTCGCATCATGCACAACAACAATTTAATCAAGTGCGTGCAGGTGTGCGAGAAATTCGCAAATCACTCCGGTTGAAAGTTATTAATTTTGATGCTTGCTGTCAGTCATAATTCTTAATATGTTTGCGTTCACGAAAGATATAATCTTGATCTCATCAACAGATGTTGCAGGTGTTAAGTTAACTCGGTCTGATCGATCTAATCTAGATAGCTGCACTTCAGGTGTTGCCAATCCGAACTCGGATGGTATTTTCATGATAAAATATAGTGATTTCTGAATATATAAAGGCGAAAAAAGAAACAATATTTGATCTGTAAAGTTTAGCAAAGAATTTCGTTTTGTTCGTATTCTTGGAAAGTCCGTGGTAAGTTGACGTACCTACTTGTCAAGTGATTGTATTAGAATAAAGCAAATATTTCCGTAATTACTTTATCTGGAAACAAACAAACTCACAAAAATGACTTTGAGGAATGCGTAAGTCAGGCAGTTATGCTGCTAAAAATCGTTAGATGGACTTCATCCTCTGTGTAGTCAACATCATGAATCAATTTCGTGTTAAGTTAATACATCCATCCATAATTACAAACACTGAAAATAAAACTAGAAAAATTACGTTCGCTTAATTAATTGTTTGCAAATTGATACTATTTGCCGATGATATTGAAATACGGAAACGTGTCAGGTCTGTTAATGACAGTATGGCATTACAACGGGATCTAAGCATCTTATTTCGTTGGTCCCAGTTAAATGAGTTACCATTTAACCCTGCGAAATGTAAAATGCTGCAGCGTGAAAAATCTCTGCACCACACGTATCAGCTTGGCACGCAAGATCTCGTCTGGACCACAGGAGAAAAGATCTTGGTATCTGGATGTCGTTTAACCTTTAGCCTGTACATTATTGCCGGATGGTGTACAATAAAGATTGCCGTATCTTGAGTCTTCCCAAAAGAATATTCCGTATTTTTAAGCCCGAAACCCTATCCCAGGTAATTATTACGTTTATACGTCCTGTTATGGAATATTTCATCCAAGCCTGGGCACCAAGGCTGAGGAAGGATCTCGAACTACTCGACAGGATTTATCATCGTGCAAAAAAAATTGGTCGTCCGGTACAGAAATTTGCCTTTCAAAGAGCGAATGTTAAAACTGAACCTACACGATTTTACCCAACGACGGATACGTAGTGACCTCATGTTGTCATTCAAAATCCTGCATACTGAAAACCATCCTCTTAAACACTTGCTAAATCCCAATGACCTTGCTCGAACACGAACACATCCAAAGACTTTAAGCATTCCGCATTCTCGGTGGGATAATCATCGCAATACTTTCTCGGTAAGAATTTGTTTCACTTGGAACTATTTGCCTGGAGAAATCACTCGCTCGTTATTTGTTGAGGTTTTCACTTACAAACTCGATGGGTTTATGACAAACCATGCGGTATCTATTGATTTTTGAGAGATTGTATATATATTTTTTATTCCATATACCTTGTCATCCTATGGTTATTGTCAAGCTTACTGCTTTTTTCTGCCATAAAACTTTCTGAATTCTGAGTTCTTATTCAATGTAATATTTATTCGTTGTTTTCCAGGTACAAATAAACTTATGTATATTTTCTATAACAACAAACCTTAAGCACATGGCCTTACTTTTAAAATGTATGGATTGTGTCATCTTTAATCATATCACCTGCCGTTTCGTAAATAAATGAAATTTTAAGTTTTGATGAGAAAATTTTAACTAAAATAATTCTTGAGAACCATCTCATTGAACCTGATCTTACTGTCTCCACCTGACGACGGCAAACAGCCAGAAACCGGTAGTGGTGTGTAAGGGATGGAGATGTGAGCAACACATTACTTTGATCTCACTGTACATTAAAAAACTGTTATGGACAGTTGTACAAGATATACCGGCGCTGCAGTATTTGTAGCTCAACCAGGGGAAATAATTTCATGAGAAAACTGTAGGTTAAAAATGCTTATTTGCATGCAGCTCAATCACATCTCACGACCGGTTTTGTGCTGTTCCAACTCATCATTGGAATCAATAGGTTTGAGAACTGTATGGTTTGTAAGCCACTGTTTTATGAGGCTGGTATGAACAGCTTGTAGATGGGGTTGAACTCACGAGAAAAGTTAGATTGTTCAAGAGAGCATTGGTGTGAGGAGATTCGAATACAATTAGATCAAAATATTTGCTAGAAAGGGATAAGTCTCATGTGTCAATGAGCGACGTCAAGCAGGATAAACTCTAATTCCTACATTGCTCTAAATAATATGAGTAAGGTACTCAACGCAACAAATATTAAGTTACTTCTTGCGTATTGGCTTGAATACTTCATTCGTTTTCAAGAACTCATTCGGTTTGCAGCTCAATTTACCTAAGCATCATTTTGAATCGATCTATTATTTTTACTTCAAGGTTTTTCTATTCAACTACTAACGGATAACTATCAGTTTATCACCTTTGTTAATCCTTAACTTTATATATAGTAGTTCAAATATTGATTAGAGATCATTCTAAAGTGCGGTGCCTGATTCTGGAAAATATTTTACAATTGAATTGAATCCGCTTTGAGGAGAGAGTGAATGTGATGTGTGTTATCGTGAAGTACAGCGTAACTCGTCGAAAGTTGGACCGCATGTATTTTGTTTGTATCTTCCTGCAAGAATAAATCAGATCGAAGATTTGAAACGGATAAGCATTGTGAAAATAAGGTTTGCAATGAAACGGTTATAACAGGTTTTTGGTAACGTTTCGCTTATGTACACGAAAGCTTCGTCAGACCAAGGGTGTCGGTACGAACAGTGTTCATGTTTAAATGGCATTTTCTTGATCAATCCAGAGTTCTCTTGATCTCACCTGTCTATCTTAGAGAACTCAGGATTGGCCAATAAAATGCCATTTAAACCTGAACACTGTTCGTACCGACACCCTTGGTCTGACGAAGCTTCTGTGTTCAGAAGCGGAACGTTACCAAAAACTTGCTATAACCGATTCTTTGCAAACTTTATTTTCGTGATTATGAACTCCCGATCGGTATCGAATATTTTCAAATACCTTGCTGATGAGCATTGTGATAAAAAATCATGGGTTTTCGGAAAAAATGTGTTGTCCAAAATTAGTAATCCAGATAAATAGAGAACTTGATACAATCCACAAGCTTTGCACTCCGTACATGTTCATATCGACAAAGGACAATTCCATCATAATTTATTTCGCATCCTTTAAAAGTGAGCGGTTGGTCAAAATTCCGAAATTTCTATATCAGCGAAACAGACTTTATCGTTTACTAGTCCTAAAAGTGTATGCCATCTTACTCGTAACGATCACGTTTTCGTAAATGTCTTTTCACTCATAGTAAATTTATTGCCCAGAAAATGTTAATCGGTAACTAATGGGAAGGAAAGGAATGTTGCTCACGTGAAACACATTCTGGCACTCTCTCTTGGCTAACAAATGATCCAATTAAAATAGTGCGGTTCCAAAGACGATTGCACAAATTGTGAACACCTTTAGGACTTCAACATTACAAATGTGTTCAGGAATGTGTGATCTTAATCTTTTTGGATGAAAATGTCACATTCGCTAGTGAAGATCACATCTGTTGATCATTTTTAATGCACCGTTTTTTAACCTTAAAAAATAGGAAAAGTCTAATTTTGGTCATTATGCAACGGTAAGAATGCTAGGAATGCTAGCTTCAATAATATGCAAAGAATAAAATGGAAGATTCAAAATTATTCGCTGAAGGGAAATTTTGGTTGAGGAATAGTACTGTGTCATAAAATTCAGTTCAGATAATAAACCGAAGAAAAACACACAAAAAGTTTCGATTAAATACGTCAAGAAATGGTTCAAAGTGAAAATAAAATCGGGTAGAAAATAAAGTTGTTGGCTTGCTAAAATGGACGTGTTTCCGTGTGCGTTAACGATTCTCATAGTCAGTCAAGACTGTTTCGAAACGTGCTCACGCATTCAACATAGACCCAGCGAAAGAGAACTTTCAGCACTGGTTGGATTCAAACGAATATATTTACAAGGTCATATGTTTTAAACAATTTAATTTAACAAATAGAAATAGGATGGATACAAAATTACTAGAATAATGTAGATTTATGGATATTGTTTTGAGCCTATACATTATTTGTAATGTTGGGATTATTAATCTTGCCAAGTGTGGAGGATGTGAACGCGTTTGCTGTGCCAACCATAAATGCTTCATAAACTAACGAAGTTTTGGACACGTTTTGTTCATTCGTCTGCATCCCTGCAAAACAACGTATAATCAGTCCCACTCGACCACTGTTGTTATAAGTTAAATAACTTTCGCGTCCGAACGCGTGGTTCCAGCATTATTACACATAGCGACTGAATAGACTCTTATTACTGACGAAATAACCCCGTTTATATTGAATCCGTGTACGCAATTGCTATGCATACTACTCAATACTTGTCTAATCAAACATTGATAAAAAGTGTGAATCCTATCGATTAAAAAGATGGAATAATTACGTCCATTTATAAAGGAGCATCTCGCTCGGCTGATGAAGATTACCGGTCCCGTTCAATATCACCTGCGGTCTCCAAACTACTATTTCACCTTGTAGTTGATAAAATAATGAAATTGTTTTACAAAAACAAGATATGTTCGAGATTTCAGTGAGGATTTGGGAGGAATCATTTGGGCTTATATTATCCCCTGATATCGCTTGACTCATGGAGCCCAGCGGTAGACAAATTGCGTCAAATTTTCATACCCAACCATGATGTCTTCTAATCATTCGAGTATGTAAACCGCAGTGTGGCTATAGCGAACCTGGAAAGACTCGGTATCAACGCAAAGATGTTGACAGGTCTAAGTGGATAAATGAATGATCGCAATATTGAAGTACGTGTTGATGGTGCATTATTGAGGTTTGTCGCAACAACTGGCTAATTCCGCAATGATCAATTATTTGATCCATGGTTTTTAAAGTCTACGCACATGAGATATCTGAACACGTTTGAGGTAACCCATCGTTATTCGAGGTTGATATAAATGCATGAAGTTACATCTGCATCCTAAATGCCTAATTATTATAAAAAAATATTTCGATGTTCTACAAATTCGTTGTTCAGAAAACAGACTGCTGCATGACTTCGAACAAAAGGACGCTCAAGTATGTTGGCAAGCAAAGTGGTTTCCGTGAAAGACGTGCCATCTTGGACTTGAACAGTTTAGTAGAGAAAATATTTCGGTTGAAATAGTATTGAATACATGTAGCCTAGGTATCAGATTGTTGGTCATAGTTGTTTCACGAGGTGGTATGGTTGATTGTGGACGTTTCGTCCCCAAATGATATAACATCATCAGCGGAAATTCTTACGAAGCAAATGGCGATGGGATTCAGTTCAATTAATTTGTTTCGTTATTACCTCATCTACAGTAATTGATTAGTATTCCTGCGTTTCCTCGTTGGTCCGTCGATCTCATCCAATTAAAAGTTCTCATTGTTTGATTGCGATGTTGAACACCACGCTTCAAGAAATGCCTGAATGTGACGAGTTCTGCCTTCGGTTATTATTTCTGTTTTTCGCATTTGAATTCGTGTTAATCATTATCCATGTGAACCGTTATTGTTTATTGTGATCATTTAATCGTGTAGCCAGTTTGTGTTTATTTATTCATGTTTCTAATCTTCTTCTAGTCTGTCCGATATAATATTTCTTACAATCGGCAGACGGCAGCGTTCCCACCGAAACGGGAGAAATCAATACATCAAAAAAACGTAGTGGTTCTATGGGATGCGCTACCGCAAGATGTTGTGAATGCAACGACAATTGATGTTTTCAAATCGAAATTGTGTGCATACGTCAAACAAAACGCTGAATTTGGCCCGGTGTATTGAAGCAACACGAACCCAAAAAACATTAACAATGTGATTTTGATTAAAAAAATTTTCGCAATAGTTGTCATCCAATGGTACGTGTAAAGCATTAGCTTTTTATCACCATAAATCTTGATTCTTGTTTCTTGATTCATGGGATTCTGTCAACGAAGGTTATTTTTCTTCCACAGCAAGCCTGTCCTTGTCTTTGATAAGCTGATGTTGTTTCCTGGATAGGTTCCAGTTGAAGAAATTTGCTTCTGACTACCAATGATTTTACAAATGCTTTCCATATCCCTAATAGATTCTTTATTTTTTGTAAATTTCTCCTCAAACATTCCAACGAATAATGAATGCACATATTCGATTGAGTATGTGTTAGAGATCTGAGATACATGGCTGCGGAAAGACATTGCTCTCTTTGATAAAATCTACCACGGAGCAATGTTCCGTAACCGAAAGAATGCGACGCCTGGGTCTATGTGACTTTACCCAAAATGAGGATACAGTGCGATATTATTCTAATCTATATCATTGTGTCTACCGAAGGACATCCACTACTTCACTTGCTTGATGTGTGTGATCAGAAATTGACACGCGGACATACCATATTCCTTTGCGTCCCAAGATCTCGTATTGATAGTCGGCGCCATTTCTTTGGAATTTATCAACCTCAAAATGTGGTAGATTCTCCTTGAGTGGCGATGTTGAAAGCGAAATTGGAATTAAACATCCAACGGAACATCATTTGTTAGCCTTATAATCGATATTCTCTATTCTTTTACACTATTATATTTGGCGAATTTTCATCCACATCATAGTCACGTGGTTTTCTAAAGTAATAAATTTTAACCATGAATTCTCGAATCCTTAGATCAGACATGCTGTGCAATGTGAGTCCCTCGACTGGTGAACCCGAGCCGTATCAAGAAGAGTTTAAATACCCAAATTTGTTCAACTTCAATTCCAATTACACATTATGATCCATTTTATTTGTTTCGTATCTCGTATTCTTGAATAGCTCCACTTTCAAAACACACCCACTTAACTAGCTTGCATGATTTTATGACTTAACTAGACGAATTTTTGATCAAATCATCCGTTTCAAAAGTCCGAGTAAACATTTAAAATCTATTTTAGTCGTACTATTTTCATGTTGGACACATTTCATTAATTCACTTTTGGGTTTTTGTTACACCTAAAAATTGTATACCATTAAACTTCCAATTAATATCAATGCCTAAATTAAGTGCTATTCTCACTTTCAGATACACGCATAGCATTTATCTTACGAGTAATTTAGAATTTGTGCCAATTTGTGCAAAATTCATCGACCGTTGAAATATCGAGTATATATGTTCAATGATGGATCCGTGAGGAACGGAACGCGGGAATATTTACTTTTTGAGTAATGCATTCGATGGTTGGAATCAGCGATTATGTGGAAAGTTTGTAATCGTAAAGTAGTGCATACAGCAGCGTAATTCAGTGTGAATTCGATCGAATGGTGGCATCCCATTCCCGCCCGAACTTCAAAATATATTTATATTTCCTCGCTTCTATTTTAATTGGAACAGTTCATCTTCCATCGTTGCTCACTCCACTAGCTTGCATGAATTTAAAACGAAATAAGACGCATTATTATTGAATTCCAGAACATTTATATACTGGTAATTTAATTTCTTATCTAGTTTTATACACTTACGTGTGTACGATCCTATGATTAATGCTAAGCTTGATGCTTTTTAGAACATTAAAAACCTTGAATTACCGTAAATCACGGGTTTCGACGATCTTTCCATGCTTAACATCTGCTTTGCATTCATGGGCTTCGGTTGATAACCCGACATCACTTGACCTTGGGATATCAGCTGCATTTTTCCCGTGCATCCGGTCGTTAGATTGCGTTTTTGCTATTTTTGAGTCGTTTGTGATTTCAATTACAATAATTCCAAGCTTTCTGCAACAATTCGTAGCGAAACGAGGAGCATGTTTCAAATCGTGTAGAGATATCGAAACATCATGCTCAATTATTGGTTATCAACGTTTTAGAATTTCGCCTGTCATTGAAAACACGTTCAAAAGATATTTACCACCGGTTGCTATGGAGAAAGATAAACCGGTTCTAGATACTGATCACACATTGGAAAATACATTCTGAATATTGATTAAGGTAAATTTTGAGCTGCTTCCTTAGTAGGTAAGGTTCGTTTTATTAACTACATACTATCGATTAAGCAAAGAAACTCAAATAATGCGGTTTACCTCATACTTTGCAATGTCCAAAAAATCCTGGAAGATTGTAATATGTAGAACAAGTACTTCGCTGAACTAATGTCAGTTTTGCTAAATCCGGTGAAGAACAACTGTTTGCATACACTTGCAATGATTCGACTATCTGTTCACCGTTTTCCTGCTGAATATGACGAGAGATTCACAACAATATCGTAAATTTCGAGCTTATTCATCTTGTATATATTTTTACTATATTTTCCTTTATCTTAGAAACGTAACTAGTATAATTTTTAATTCTATATCATGTCTCCCATAGAGGTTCATCAACGAGAACTTTGGAATCCTTATATCACTCAAACGCGACAAGCTGATATGATTCAACAACAGATCTGTGAGTACTCTGTAATTGCAAATTAAATTAAAAAAAACCAACGGTTGTTTTTGAATACAGCTCATTAAACGGAAATGAATATCTTCTTTTTCCACTTATTGAAAAGGCTATATGCGTACTTTTGGACACTTTCCCCATTGAAACATTCCCCCTGCTAATCAATGCGTGTTTTATTAATCAGTGCAAGCTTGAGCACCATGGCAACAAAAGAACATCAAGCTGCTCGAGAGGATTTATCACTGAGCAACTAAAATGGTTTGCCGTTTTCGCTACCTTCCATATGAGGATCGACTTGTGAATCTTAATTTAGATACACTGGCTCGCATACGGTTTCGATTGGATCTAAACCTCACTTATAAAATAATGAACTCAAAGTTGCAGCCAAACTACTGGCATTTGATATTCCACTTTCACACCGGAACTACCGTCGGTTCTTCTATTCGGTGCGCGTTTGCTTCTCGTGGAATTCCTTACGGTCAATCATCTGATGATAGGATTTTTCGGAACAAACTGGATATATTTATGCGCAGTAATTCTACCCTACATTCAGTTTATATAACTCAATTACTCAAATTCATACGACATTTATGGTAACGAATATTTTTAACTACAAAGCCGTTAATCATAGTGCCTTAATTTGTGCATATATTTTGTATTTTTGCGAATAACCTATGGTGTTGTAGCGCTACAAGCTATTTATACCATAGATTCTCGAATTTTGAATGTTAAAAGTGATTAAGTTGATGTAGAATGGAATGAATTTCGTATTATCCACACCGGTGCATAACCCGCAATCGAAAGTACGGGAAATTCAGAATATAATACTATGATTCAGTATTAGTGAAGCAAAAAAAGGGTTGTACACTAGGGTTTGGATTCCGTGATTCACCGTTTTCTAGATGTCAATTTACCTAAAAAGAGCATACGGAGCTGGCTACTTGCTTGGATAAAAGCATTCATTCCAGATGGAAAATTTCGGTTAGATTAATGCTGTTTGACGAAAACACACTTAGCCATTGATGTTACTCAAGTTTCGGTTGTCGGTTCTCTCCCGATTCTATTATTCATTGAAGATTTCGTGTCCCGTTTCAGCGCCCATTCTTAGTTTTTACTCATAGTATGATTCTTACCGGCAAAACGGATGAAAATATCCTGCTGCACGTCCTTGAGCGGGGTGTAGATTGGTCAAATAAATGTGTCCTCCAGTGGAATCTCAATAACAGCTTAATCTTGTAACCACTGGTTGATAAAATTTCTGTCCATGTGTCCAGTATATACCTGACTTTTAACGCCGTACATTAAAAAGATATTTTAAATTACTAGTTGGGTTCACTTCGAAAGAGAAAATAAGTTTGCCGCTTTACCTTAACGACTTTTCCGTCTGGAATCAGTGCTTCCGTACAGAGAAAATGATGTAATCTTGCCACTATATAATGCATTCTAACTACATCTAAAATATTGCATCCAACCATGGTGCACTCAATATCGAAATAAAAAAGAAAAACAATCCACACTCCCGACGTCTTTATGTCCTCACTGCATTAGGTGCTGCCGTTGAAGAAGTGAATTGAGTGAGATATATTAGGTCATAAAGGTTTAAGTAGGGTCGAACTAAATTACTTGTTCACCCGGATCCCTGAGCTTGGTACCCGCGGTCATTCGAAAAACCTGCGAAGCAAAAATCTTTGCTTGAATCTAGAAAGCACTTTTTAATATTCACAGTAATTTATTTCTGTAACAGACTTCTAAAAAACGTAAGGCCTGCAGTTTCTTATGCAGCTTGATCTGAATCGAAACTATGGTGAGTAGCTTCTAGAAAACTCCCTTGGTTCTTATCGAAATTTAGGTATATCTGTTTTAGCCACCGTTTTCTGTTGTTATACAAAAAAGGAAATGCTTGCATAAATTAAACACTTTTATTATATTCTTTAACTTTCTTTCTCTGTATACTATCCGTGGTTAGCTAAATTCTCACCGTGCTGGTGAGGAGAAAACTTTTCTTTTTTCAGCATCAGCTATAAGTAGGTTTGCTTAGTGAAGACTATCCCGATAAACTGTTTGCGTCGCGATCGTCAAAGAATTTCAACGGAAATGAAAAATGTAGAGATGTTAGATGCATTTTTCAACAGCTTTCTACCGGAAGAACTTTTGGACGCTCTATTGGTCCGTTATTCACTTGCGTTAATGTGAAAATGACGGGATAACTGATAGATCATACTGGAATTCTTCCTTTTGGCAGACGATAGGATAACGAGCAAGCATACTTTTGACGTGGATGTACAAGAAGCGCTGCACCTTTCAGTGCATTTTTGAATAGTTTTCTCGGATAATCAACCGGTTAAATGCCCTGTCACAAAAAGATGTGCTGTGGGAATAAGAGTTACATCTCAAGGCGTATTTCGAACTCGTTTAAGTTTTGTTGAAAATAATAAGCCAATTTGGTTGCCACTTTTTTGTTTCCCTGTTCTAGTGAGTTCAACATTTCCTAGAATTCATTTTTGGAGATTACAAGAGAATGTTTTTCTCTGCTTCTTTCGTGGCAAAGATGGAAAACACATTTTTTGTATCC